>OX103971.1:43241440-43497482 GCA_944470395.2 Schistosoma turkestanicum
TTGGTTTTGTGAATTTCCTGATTTAGGCTTTACAAGATTATGGTGAAGTTTTTTCTGTGTAGACGTTTCGGTATATTTGGGTATAGTATCTCTTAATCTACGAGTTTCACTATTGGATTACTTAGTGAAGATTGATCTGACATAGGGTTTGCAGATTTTGATCTTTTAGGTGGTTTAAAAGTTGGTGACATTTCTCTTTTACTCGAATTATTTGTCATAATGGAAAATAAGGTGGGATAATGGCTTGTCTAAGTAACTCAAATATCTAAGGGTATAACTTATTGTGTATTAACTGTGTTAATACCTAAAATCAGTGGCGGATTTTTAAGATAAGAGGTTCAGTTATGAAGTGCAAGAGTCACTGTAATTAGGCTTAAACTAGTGTATTCAGAAGTTAAAATCGATATCAAAAGATAAGTACGTATTAACTGATTAAAAACTTAGGAGGTTTGCTTTCTAGAAGCAAAGTGCACCGGGTACAATAGATAAATTCTACTAAATCAGTGTAATACCCTACGAATGATAAATTTCAGAAAAACACTATACCACGTGAAAAAAAGTTACCACTTCAGAGTTCGCGCGCTGAAATGAATTCATAAGTTAAGTAAAATAAATATACCCAAAAAACACAGTGAAATTAATGATATTTATATAAAGGTTTTGATCAGCCAAATGTCTTTATTCCTCCCGTAACAGTCGTCATTGGTATCAAGTTGAATAGAAGAGAAGTTGAATTAAGAAAGTGGATATCTGTTTATTCAGGCTCATAGTTCACAGATAGGAGTAAATTTTGTGAAAAACATTGTTAGTTATATTTTCAGTGTCCATTTTTCCTTCTATCAAATGCCAACCTCTAAGTCATACTGTAAGTGCTTGAGTAAGTACGTCTCAGCTAGCTATCCCAGCATTCTACTAGAACATGGTTTTGCGGAGTAGCAAGCTTATGAGACCAACCTCAGCATCAGTAAGTAGTTGCTTCATCATCTGAAAACAGCCCGAAGCAGATAAAATTTTCTGTACTACTGACATTTGTGGATTAAGGTCATCACCGTCGCCAATAATATTTGTGGTTAAGTAACTACAAGCCCTCTCCTTTGAGTCGTTAGTCTTATTTAAAATGACTGAAGGATTATAGTTTATATTCTACAGTATACTCTGCGCTTCACAACCTGTTGGGAAGCACTGTTTGCAAGTTTCTAAACTCTCAGCGGTGGCGAGAGTTACATAAGTTGTTGAAAAGTGTGAGCGTTCGTTCTTATAGAGTAGACATAGTTCCTCGTTACCCTATTCATGGCTGCAAAAGCTCTCATCTCCCAAAAGCATTTCCGAACTCTAGCTAATACCCAAGTAGTAAAGCAATTTAGTTCTAATTTATGGTAATGCTGCAAAGGCAAGAGAATAGTTGTATGCCTTGGTGTTAACCTGATCAGATGTTCACTAAAATCAGATAGAGGTCTGTTGTCACTCTGATCATAGACTCCTTTTTAACATAAATGCCCAGGTCAGGTTTTGATAGTACCTCTGATCAGGAAGTGAAACCAATCCAAGGTTACAAGCATGAGTCACAAACGTAGTTGACATTCGAAGGTAAGAATGATATTATTGATTAGTTACATCTTGCTATATCTCAATCAGCCGTAAGCAAAAAAAACGTTCTACCCCACAGACATGGGTGCGTTGATGTAATGGCGCCTGGACAAATTCTGTTACAATATGAATGGTGCAATTACGTTGAAAGAAAGTTCACTCTATATTTCTTAAGCAACGGTGATTTGAAAAGCATACAATAAATAAGACGTCAAAAGTGTTAAATTATATAATTTACTCTTGCAGTCCGCTTTTAACTCGAATAGTGTAGGTTTATACGCATCCCGCCCAGTCCAAGTCCAAAAACGATAATTCTGGGAGAGAACGATTCAAAACAATATTACACATTCGAGTTTCCAATTACCACAATAGGTTACGTTGCTGGAAGAATAAGTGCTTCCAGTCCGTTACTGCTAGAGTATCAAATCCAAATATGGCTGTAACCATATTAAGTATCAAATTTAAACAACATATGTACAGTTCAGAACGAAACATAAAAACTTCGATATAAGCACAAGATATACAAATAATAACAAGATACAAATGATAAAATCTCAAAATGGAATCAAATAGAGTACCAAAATATCAAACAGAAGAGTCAGTCGTATCATAACACAAATATATATACATGGAGGGATTTTCCAAAAGCAAAACCTTCAATATAGATTCCACACCGGCTCGCAAAATCCCTCCATGCAAAACAAGCCCTTCTGACACTTCAATTTAGGGTTCACTCTCATCCCCTAATCCACACCGGACGAACGATTAGGACTAACAGTTGTACGCCTACCCGCCCTCCAACATGGATATGACCTATCAAACTAACTATGTACTTGTACCTTCGCATCAGGTCCTTGATTCCCCTATCTATCGTAGCATGACCTAACGGTAGTATAAACCTTATCCAATTAACCCACATGAACATGTACAACACGTCGTAGGGCTGGTCATGTCCTATTCAGGATTTACCTAACACATCATGGGGATGAGTCGTCAATCCACCACCACTTGCTCCGAACGGCAGATACGATGAAGCCCGTGATGCTGACTTATCAACAGAAGTTCTTGACCCATAGATAATATGCCAGGGTGGGATCTCCAATTTTGACATTTCCTCGTCTCCTGAAGACTCTAAGTGGCATAACATAGGAACAATGTCTAACTCTCCATCTCCTGATACAGAGGAGGTTTGATCAGCATTCGTCATCGTCGACAACTCATTTGTCACATCAGTAACATCCAGGTTATTACCATCGTCATCATGATTCCGTTCAGTCAGACAAGTCACGTTGTTCATGGCTACACTAGCATCCGTCATTGTTGCGTAAGTCACCTCGCTACACGAAAGAACAGCATTAGTATCGCAATTAGAAACCGATAAACTCACCTCAATACTAAAGACATATTACTATATACTACGTCCCGATTACTCTCTGCACGCGTAGGCAGGATGGTGATGGTAAATTTTTGTTGTTGCTTACATAAAGATATACAATTTTGGCTGCTATTGCAATAATGCTCTAAAATATATTTCTGAAAAATAATAATAATTGGTTATCCTCAAATAACTTTTTGTTACATGAGGTATGCCTTTTCCAGGAAAGATTAAAATATTCAAATTGCTAAAATATTTAATTTGAAAGGTTTTTCAGTTAGACGAATGTTGTACACGATACACTGATATATTTTTCACAAATTTGTAAATAATTTTCCAGACTGTAGAATGTATTATACAACAGTTGGCCCAAGTTATGTCGTCTGTGTTGCGAAGATCGACTGTTTATCGATAATGAATACAAATCAAATGCATGGATTTATTTAGCTACAACTGATAAATTAAGTGTGTGTTGACCTTATTAATGGCATTCACCGGATAGTAAGAATAATGACAATAGAACACACTCTACTTATCTGGGCGCAACCTTATCAACACTTACAACTGTGTGAATTTCACATTGCCTATTATCAATTATACTGTTCCCACTTACACGCTATTGACTTACCTTGACCCCTTAGTGTTATCTATTGCTCAACTTTTAACCGTGATACTCTTTATATCTCCTGCTTAGCTAGTTAAGTACATCTCCCCCCACTACATTCTAAATGCTTATATCTTGTTTTAAAATCCGTACTATTTCTGCACAACTGTTAACTGTATTGCATTGATGCCTAACCAATAGTTCATAAGTTGTAACAGCCGGACAAGTTTGTGAAGGGAACTTGCAGAACCCCATTCACGGTGAGAAATCCTTGGCGACTCTAGGGAACATGCACCCTAGGTACATGACTGTCTGGATCACAGCTCGTGTCAAGCGCGTTCCATTTGACCTTCCCAACAAATCCGCCAAAAGAACCTACTGTGCACCTTCCGTATTTGTACTCTACTGTTGAAAATGTGGTTGTATTATACTGTTTCTGTCGGTGACATGGCGTATATATACTATCAGAAACTGACTCTTATACTGAGTTTAACTGCTATAACTTTACAGTAATTGTGAAAACATTTGTGACAATTTGATCTAGCCTGTAAACTGGCGTTCCTCTTGTAACGTAGTTATTTGAGAATAAATATATCATTATTATTGTAAGTAAGGTGCTGGATTAGATGCTGAAAAAGGGAAATAAGGCGAAAGGAGAGAGGAGAAGAACAGAAAATATTGGTCATGAAAGCTGACTTATGACTCAGTAGATACTTTCGCGAATAAAGCATGAAATGTATGACTATTTGAACCTTTCATTTTATTTATTAAATCGCTTATTACATACCTAAATTTATGTTCGTTGCTGAAGACATGTCACTAGTTAGGTAATCGATAGGTAGTGAATTGAGGGGATTCACTGGAAACAAATTGTTTGAATTTACGTAAGTCTACAGAACTGTTAGGCCTGCACGGAAACACCTCAACTCGATATACTTGAACTATTACGAGTTTACCTAGTCGGAAACGAGGGCGACGATCCGGTGACACGACATGTTACTCAAATCCGATTATTACAACCCCCATATTTATTTAAAATAAGAAGACATGATATGAAGTAGAACGTGTATTCTACAAGCATCCAGAAAGTACGAGGTCCGGATCCAGAAGAGAATCAGGATCCCGGGCTAGGGATCCGAGACCGAGGACTGGTCCTGGTCGCGGTCAATAAACGTTACAGATAATGCGTATTTATACATTTCGGTCGAATAGGAAACAGCATCGAATTCTGTGGCATTGGCAGTTAAGGCGACCAATAGGAAGTAACATTTGAAATGACATTGAAATTCAGGACAACCAATGAGAAACAACATTGATGTACTTGACCTTGACATTTATAGCGACCATAATTTCGACCAATGGGATATGAACAATATTTCTCTTAGGATAATGGATGAATATCCTAACAAGAATATTATGTGAAGTCACACTGATTTGATTAACTTGTTGTAGAATCTATTTTGAAGGTTTTGCTTTTGGAAAATCCCTCCATGTATATATATTTGTGTTATGATACGACTGACTCTTCTGTTTGATATTTTGGTACTCTATTTGATTCCATTTTGAGATTTTATCATTTGTATCTTGTTATTATTTGTATATCTTGTGCTTATATCGAAGTTTTTATGTTTCGTTCTGAACTGTACATATGTTGTTTAAATTTGATACTTAATATGGTTACAGCCATATTTGGATTTGATACTCTAGCAGTAACGGACTGGAAGCACTTATTCTTCCAGCAACGTAACCTATTGTGGTAATTGGAAACTCGAATGTGTAATATTGTTTTGAATCGTTCTCTCCCAGAATTATCGTTTTTGGACTTGGACTGGGCGGGATGCGTATAAACCTACACTATTCGAGTTAAAAGCGGACTGCAAGAGTAAATCATATGATTTAACAGTTCAAAACATTATTTCGAGAAAGATCCTTCGGATTTTTTGTCGTTTACTATTTCAAAACGATATTTTGAAGAAGGAACCTTTGGATTTCTTATCGTTTACCATTTCTAAACAATATTTGGAAGAGGATCTTTTGGATATTTTACTGTCAACTGGTCCTCAACGATATTCTGAGAAAAATTCTTCGGATGTCTTATTGTCGACAGTAATTGAAGACATGGAACCGGTGAAATTTAATGTTTGGTATTTGTTGTTTCTTTTCCGTTAAATTTCAATTGCTATAATGAGTTCTCGAAAGAAGCTAAACACAGAGAGGGGTGAAGCCCATGAAGAATGCAAGGCAAGTGCCTTATGACACTTCATGTTTAATGGGTTCACTCTCTAACGAGGATGATATTTCGCTTAGTACTTATTGTCGTAAGGCATCATTAGAGGGTACTAAAGAACGAAGTTTGGACGAGAACTTTGAGATATCTGGGAAGATTTGGTGGCTAGGACACCGGTAGTTGGCTTTGATTTGCCAAAGGTTGATTATATTAAGTGATTATATTACGTTTATCAAGCAGTTTGAGAAATTTATAGAACCTAGAGTTGTTGATGACAATCTGCGCCTATTATATTTAATCTATTACTGTAAGGAGAAGGAAAGAGCTGCGATTGAGTGATGTCTTATAATGGAACCTCACGCAAGATGTAAAAGGGCTAAGGCTATTCTAGAACAACTTTTCGGACAATCGCACGTAATCGGTGGTGAAAGCTTGGAAGACTTGTTTAGATCTGGGAATGCTGACTACAACGATCCAGAGCAATTGTCGAATTTAGCAATTAAGATGCAGAACGTGTCTATGACTCTGGAACAGTTAAATTATACTGCTGAATTGAATTCTTTACTAACAATGGAAAGGATAGTTAGGCTTCTACCTCATCGTGTGCAAGTCCAGTGGGTAGAGCTGGGAATTAAATGGGTCGAAGAGGATAGAGAACCTACATCCAATGAATTGACTGACTTCATTTTGTCTCGTGCAAGGATAGCTAGTTGTAGAAAATTATTCATCTGCGTGCAGGACATGGGAATTCTTCAAATGTGTTTGCAAATACCTCACGCCGGGAACTTAAGAGAGTTGTTAATTGTATTAGCAAGGTATATCCTAATTAAGACCAAGCACGTAAGCTTTATGATTAAAAATCCCTTGGTGTGTATCCTAGTGAGAAGTCGGTATCTGTAGAAGATAAGTTGTCTGTTTTGAGGATGGCAAAAAAGGAAAAAAGGCAGAAAGGTTAGGCATCAAGAAGGATCCGAAGTATGTGATGGTAGAAGTTTCCTAACTGCTCGAAATGCAAGGAATGGTAATTTGGATTCGAGCGAACAGAGGTTAATGGTTGCAGTGAATATAAATAACTACGAAACGGGTTTGAGTGTGTGCAGTGAAGCTTATATTCGGAACCCTTCACGTAGGGTAAATTATTTGACACCACATAGAGCTGATCCTAGGACAACAAGCGTAAACAGTGACTCAACACTTCATGTTGCTGCGCGATTAGGAAATCTGCGGGCTACTGTATCTAGTTTAACGGAGTATCATGATATTGAAGCGAAAGACAACAGAAGCTTAGCGCGTCCTGCTGATGTTTGTTTACAGTCAGCTGATGGACGGTCACATACTAGTCCAAGTAGTCATAGCAATATTGATAGTAGTGTAAGTGGCAGCAGTGGTAGCTTTAAAGCCTGCATGCCAACCATCCCGCAACTCGTAACCAGCTGTGAATAATCGGAACATCAGTGTGGACAACAATAACGTCAAAGTAAAGGGGAAACCCAATGTATTTATTAATAGCGTAGTTGATGTGAATAATAAACGTGATGGTAACGATAGTGGAATCACTATAGGTAGTGCTGTTTCTTCGGTTGCTGTTACTAATGTAGCTTCTTCGAGTACTTCAGATCAAGGCGAAATTAGATGTTTGAGCGTGGAGAATGTAGGCGTCGGTGGCAATAGCGTTAGCCACAGTGATGGCACTACTGAAGGGGCTAACATTCGGTACCCTAGGTGCGATGAGGAGTCATCTAGGCTTAATGGACATGCTGTTGTGTTGAATATGCAGCATGAGGAATCGAGCATGGAATTGTCCACCTGTCGCACTCCACCATCATTGACTTGTACTGCAAGTATCGGGATGAGCACTACTAACAGTGATAAGGTAGATGAGGTTAAGAGCATTCCTAGTAAGGAAAGTAATGTTGATCGAGTAAAGTTGGACACCGTGTATGAGTCGACCGGATAACATGAGAATTGTACTGCTGCTGCGGCTACTAATGATAATAGCATTGATAATACTCCTGAGGGTAATGGTGATCGAGGGAAGTTGAAAGACACTCATCGTCGTAGAAATGATCGTACGTTACGCTCACATACTGCTACCCAAGCTAAAAAGCATAAGAAACGACATGATGCTACTATTATTAAGAAGCGTAAACTTCGTTCTCTTTCGGATGCTATGACTAGCAATGGAAATAGTAGTCATCAGAATCTTAGTAGTGACAGCGATAGTAAACAGACAGAAAGTGTGAGCAATCCATCGATAGTGACTAGTCGATCAACTTCATCGAATGAGCCTTCTAGTGTTTTGACGTCATCGGACCTTGCCGCGAATGTTAGGTTGATTGAAGATACACAAGGTTGTGTAACTGTAAGTGTTCCTACTTCGGTTGACTGTCAGTCGAGTGATGATGAGAAGGAAGTGTCTGATGGTAACAACCAGTCTACAGTGTCGCATGATAACGATGCTATTGATGTGCACATGTATTGTGTCTCTGAAACAGAACATGAAGAACAATAAGTGAGTTTATCGGTTTCTAATTGCGATACTAATGCTGTTCTTTCGTGTAGCGAGGTGACTTACGCAACAATGACGGATGCTAGTGTAGCCATGAACAACGTGACTTGTCTGACTGAACGGAATCATGATGACGATGGTAATAACCTGGATGTTACTGATGTGACAAATGAGTTGTCGACGATGACGAATGCTGATCAAACCTCCTCTGTATCAGGAGATGGAGAGTTAGACATTGTTCCTATGTTATGCCACTTAGAGTCTTCAGGAGACGAGGAAATGTCAAAATTGGAGATCCCACCCTGGCATATTATCTATGGGTCAAGAACTTCTGTTGATAAGTCAGCATCACGGGCTTCATCGTATCTGCCGTTCGGAGCAAGTGGTGGTGGATTGACGACTCATCCCCATGATGTGTTAGGTAAATCCTGAATAGGACATGACCAGCCCTACGACGTGTTGTACATGTTCATGTGGGTTAATTGGATAAGGTTTATACTACCGTTAGGTCATGCTACGATAGATAGGGGAATCAAGGACCTGATGCGAAGGTACAAGTACATAGTTAGTTTGATAGGTCATATCCATGTTGGAGGGCGGGTAGGCGTACAACTGTTAGTCCTAATCGTTCGTCCGGTGTGGATTAGGGGATGAGAGTGAACCCTAAATTGAAGTGTCAGAAGGGCTTGTTTTGCATGGAGGGATTTTGCGAGCCGGTGTGGAATCTATATTGAAGGTTTTGCTTTTGGAAAATCCCTCCATGTATATATATTTGTGTTATGATACGACTGACTCTTCTGTTTGATATTTTGGTACTCTATTTGATTCCATTTTGAGATTTTATCATTTGTATCTTGTTATTATTTGTATATCTTGTGCTTATATCGAAGTTTTTATGTTTCGTTCTGAACTGTACATATGTTGTTTAAATTTGATACTTAATATGGTTACAGCCATATTTGGATTTGATACTCTAGCAGTAACGGACTGGAAGCACTTATTCTTCCAGCAACGTAACCTATTGTGGTAATTGGAAACTCGAATGTGTAATATTGTTTTGAATCGTTCTCTCCCAGAATTATCGTTTTTGGACTTGGACTGGGCGGGATGCGTATAAACCTACACTATTCGAGTTAAAAGCGGACTGCAAGAGTAAATTATATAATTTAACACTTTTGACGTCTTATTTATTGTATGCTTTTCAAATCACCGTTGCTTAAGAAATATAGAGTGAACTTTCTTTCAACGTAATTGCACCATTCATATTGTAACAGAATTTGTCCAGGCGCCATTACATCAACGCACCCATGTCTGTGGGGTAGAACGTTTTTTTTGCTTACGGCTGATTGAGATATAGCAAGATGTAACTAATCAATAATATCATTCTTACCTTCGAATGTCAACTACGTTTGTGACTCATGCTTGTAACCTTGGATTGGTTTCACTTCCTGATCAGAGGTACTATCAAAACCTGACCTGGGCATTTATGTTAAAAAGGAGTCTATGATCAGAGTGACAACAGACCTCTATCTGATTTTAGTGAACATCTGATCAGGTTAACACCAAGGCATACAACTATTCTCTTGCCTTTGCAGCATTACCATAAATTAGAACTAAATTGCTTTACTACTTGGGTATTAGCTAGAGTTCGGAAATGCTTTTGGGAGATGAGAGCTTTTGCAGCCATGAATAGGGTAACGAGGAACTATGTCTACTCTATAAGAACGAACGCTCACACTTTTCAACAACTTATGTAACTCTCGCCACCGCTGAGAGTTTAGAAACTTGCAAACAGTGCTTCCCAACAGGTTGTGAAGCGCAGAGTATACTGTAGAATATAAACTATAATCCTTCAGTCATTTTAAATAAGACTAACGACTCAAAGGAGAGGGCTTGTAGTTACTTAACCACAAATATTATTGGCGACGGTGATGACCTTAATCCACAAATGTCAGTAGTACAGAAAATTTTATCTGCTTCGGGCTGTTTTCAGATGATGAAGCAACTACTTACTGATGCTGAGGTTGGTCTCATAAGCTTGCTAGTTTTCGCGCCAGGAACCTATAAAATTGAAGAACGACATTTTGGTCGACTATTTGTGAATTGCGAATAAACTTTGGTACCTAACCTTTGAGTTTGGTTCTGTTGTTAATTTGGGTTCGTGAATTGCAAATAGATCGACATACTGGGAAGGAGTAAAACTTGGACGTCACATTATAAAGAATTTCAGCTCAATACCTCACTCCTGTTTAATATTGGGGATCGCGAGGACGAGATTTAATGACCCACTTCTTTAATGGCTCCGAAACTACCTACGTAACAGGAGGTTTCGTTCCAAAGTAAATAGACTGTATACACGCTGGTGAGTTTCAGTATCAGGAGTTTCACAGGAAACCATTTTAGGTCAGCTCGTCTTCCTGATATTCACTGATGGCTTGTTAGATAAAATTTGCTAAACGGAAATAATCTTTACAGAGGCTAAAACTATTCATTTCGGCTTCAAAAGGACATTAAAACTACAGTTTGAAACGAAACCAGTCGAGATTTCATGTCATGTGACACAAAAAACTCATATTCTCCATGGATGTCCGCTCTAAAAGAGCATGGGCACCAGATCAAGCCGCATTTGGGGGCCACTGAAGGCCATCGGAACTGTTCACCTAATGCGGGAAAGACTTCGTACGGAATTGGTCTAAACTCATCTCAAAGTTAACTCACACACCACAATAAAGTCTACAATGCTTTCAGATCTCTCGTTGGAAAAGACATTTATTACTCGGACCGAGTGCACAGACAAGCAACTGGACGCGCGATAGATATTAAGAATAAATTTTTACGAAGACGGTCGTCACCATAAGAGATTATTCCCTCTGAGTTATAGGGGAATAAGAGGTGATCTTGTAATGGAATACAACACAAAGTGCACCGAATCACCTGAACATGAGCATTTAACAGGCATATCACCGTTATGCACCTCGAAGCAACTGTAAAAGTTAAACAAAGTTTTACGGTTCAGGAAGTTTAGATACGCGCCTTGCCCAATTAATCCGAAAAGAAAGCACTTTATCTGGGTAAGTAACGTTTCTAAACAATATTACACCTTATTCCTTCTGTAATAACACAAAGTGTTTCCAATTTTGGAAGGGGCTCCAAATTCTGATACAAATTGCACCCTTCTAGTCCAGATAGACGTATCAGCCGCCGGAGAACCCAAATTCGATATGGCTGTCGCCATAATTAGTTATAAACTTAAACATCATGTTACAGTTCGGGAAGAAACATAAAAACTCAAAAAGGGTAAAAAATAGAAACTATTACAAAATACAAATGTTAGCATCCCAAGATGGGATTAAACAGATGACCGAAATGTAGAACAGAAAGAATCCATAAGTACATATTACAAATGTATACATGGAGGGATTTTCCCAAACAAAGCCTTCCGAAAATTATTCTACAGTAACCTCTCAAAAAATCTCACATCGAAGAGAAAACAACTAAGTGCGCAGTTTTTCTGATCAGTTGTCTAAATTTATAATGCTACTCAATCCGAGGTGACCATAGCCAGCTCCATGGATAGCTCCAAAAAGAGACTTGACAATTACGTACTCACATACAGATAATCACCTCTCTGTTGTGCTAGTTGTGTCTGATGCCCGTCTCAAAACTTGCTTTTTATCTCCACTATCACTGTCTCATATTATTACACTATTAATCGCTTTTTCCCATTTTAACATAGCACTTCTGTCCTTTAACAATAATTAACTGATATTACTTATTTAGTTTTGTATTAAGATTCGCTCTTTACAATTTTCAGCAATGAAGCCAACCTATCTCCAGCCTGGTAGTGTGACAGGTGATGGTATTATAGTGAGTTGATAAAAGTATACACCTTTGCAGGATCACAAAGGTAAATCCCGATAAATCCAGAAGTCAGAAAGAAGACTGTTCTGGATGAAATATATTTATAGCTGGCCTCGTGATATTGAAATAATATCAAGACCAGATTAAAAAAGCGGCTAACAACTACCGAGGGGAGAAACGGGATAGGATTGACACGCTTGGCGCGCGAGAGATAGTCTTTTGTACAGTTAAACAAAAGGAGTACAATGTAACAAGTACTGTCAGAATTAAGTACAATAGTAAATGTTTCCATTTCAGAAATTGTGTCATCGTCGTGAAAGTATAGCACTACAGTATTTTGAAATTATTCTCGCCCAAGAAAAATGTATTTACCCAAACCACTGGATATGTAAATACACTCAAACTGCTAACTGACTACTATTAAAGCTGCTGAAAGGCCGAAGTACCTATAGTTAGACACCAAAAACTACCTAATCTATACAAAGAGAGAGCAAAGAAGTCAGTCTGAATATCCTTAAAAAATACATTTGACCCATGCCGAAAGAACGAGGGTACAGAGCGAAGAAATCAATTAGTTTATACTAGCTCTCAAAAGGGAAATTGAATGTATGATAGTGTAGTTTGTAGTGTTGCGCGGCAAAGGATGACTTTGGTATTGACCTTGGTTTCGGTGTGTTAGTTTGTCTTCATAAGAGGTCTGTGACTTGGACAAGATATAAAGTTCATTTAAACATAATAATAGCTACTTCATAATTTTACATATTTTTTGCGACTATGTGAAGTCCTGCTTAAGTGTCCATACTCGATGATATATTATGACGCTTCAGTGTGCTCTAAAAACTGAATCTTGGTCACAAATAAGCACTAAAGTCATCTTAGTACTATCGGTGTTTCCATAATCTTGTGACAACAACTAATACTGTAACTTGACTTTTGAAAAGGAGGTGACGTGTTTTTATCGAACCGATTAATTGTCTATGCATATGTTCTTCCGAAAATATTCCGTCGCGTTGCGTTGAGGAGGTATTTGCATGCTTATTTTCGTAAAGCCTATCAGTCTTCATCAACTAGACTACAATTTCTGTTTGGCGTACAATGGAGACTGCTCTTTAAAACAACTGGTTGTCTGTCCCATATTTACACAAACTAGCTAGTTTAAAAGTCGGTGAAGAAACGGAACATCTAAGCGGTACTTTATATATCGGCTGAGCTTTAAATTTTGAACGTTACAACCAAAATAAGTGTGCAAGTCGTTGTTTGGTATACAGCACATTGTTATCTGATCATCCATTAACCTACGGTCAAGTAGGGAAACAGACTGTAAATTTTCGGGAGTAGTGTTGAAACCCTATGTTCCTAATCAGATTTTGGGTATCAATGTAATGCATTTGATTTTCATCATTGATATATTCAAATAAGGCTAAGCTTGGTCATTTCATCGGATTTCATCTCGTACGGTATTTTCATAATAGCAGTGTAAATATTAGAACCAAATATACCACTGGTTTTATCCATGGGTTTTCGCCTTAGTATCAACCAGTATAATTCTTTATTCAAGGGTGACCCGTGGAACTTGAATTCTCTAAAAAATTTCCACATTATCCGTCTAAAGTATATTTTAATTCACTTGGATCGAACTTCAGAGATCCGCTGATGTGAAAAACAGGGAAGATCATGACTAATATGGGGCCTATTTATCTCTGATATAGTAAATACTGCATAGTCTTATTCCCTAAGAATTTCCACTGATTTTATGCGTGAGTTTTGTTCCTATCTGTCACAAGCATATCCCTACTTTTGCTCATAGGCGCTCTACTTTCTGTTTTCATTTCAACTTTTAAAATGTTACCTCTTTTTATTTCTCCCGTACAGTGTAATGGCTCCAATAATCATGCTGATACAATCACAAACATAAATATATCTCTAAAAACATGTATGAATTGGTTCCATTTCTAATTCTGATATTCGAAGGAGTATTTCAGCAAATACTACTCGTGAAACGTCAAAAACAGACTTTAAAACCTACCAATTAATCAGAGCAACACATCATGACTTCCACTAGAGGTATGTAGCTTAGTTATTTTCGATGTCTTTCTTTAGCTTAATTACGCCTATGAATGGTTCGTCATTCCAGATCTATAAATATTTCGCTGGATTCTTTATTTTTAGCCCGGTTCAGTTAGGGTTTCAAGAAATATATATATATATATGTATATATATATATATATATATATATATATATATATATATATATATATATATATATATATATATATATACTCCCAATGCCTAGTTCTGTAAATTACAGTTATGACAGCGCTTATCACTACTGATTTGTTATATGCATAGTTTATTTGTATAATATTAAACTTATCTAGTTGTATTGTTTTTATCTTTAACTTTCAACCACACTTTATGAAGTTGTATTACTTACCCACTGTTGGATCAGGGTCTAAACTGTTGGCCCATTAGTTGAAACTGAGTGCTCAAAACAATGCTTTGAAGCCCCAGTCATCTTATAACCCTTGGGATGTTAATTTTCACCAAACTTCCGCCTGAATTATAAAGTAGTATTTTCAGTCTACACAAAGTCGTGGTTTCATAATTCCAGTTAGCTAGAAAGTAGAATTCGATGCTTACGTACATTAGTTGTGACACCAAGTTAATACAGGGACGCAATTGTCAATTCAAATCCTTAGTAGTAAAGGTAGTACAAAAACAAAACGTAGTCTTCTGGCTAACTTAAGTAACAATGCAAGCACGTTCAGGATGCGATTCTCCCCCTTGAAATATAAAATGTAGCTTCAAGATTGGCTTGCGTCGGTACCTAAACTAATGATAGAGTGAATGTGATGACTGGTTCACTTATCTCGGGAGTCTCATCAGTCCTGATGGCTTGGTTTCTGACAAAATCTCAGCACGGATACAGAAGGCTCGATTGGCCTTTGCCAAATTGCGACACTATGGCGTAGGCGAGATATCCATCCACAAACCCAAGGACGAGTCTGCTGCTTAGCAGTTCGTTCCGTCATACTTTATGGCTGTGAAACATGGCCAGTAAGAGTAGAGGATATTCGTAGGTTATTAGTATTCGATCATAGGTGTCTTCAAAGCATTGCTCGTATATCCTGGGACCACCGAGTTGGCGATGCTGTTGTTAGGAAACGAGTACTAGATAAGAATGGAAGATCAATAAATGAAGTATTGAAACTTCATCAGTTGAGGTGGTTGGGACATGTGCTACGTATACCTAACAACTGACTGCCTTGATGAGCGATGACACCTGTTGTAAGGGTAGGCCGGAACAAAGCTAGGGGAAGACAGACAAAAACGTGGTACGAATCCATTCATTGTCTTCTCTCAACCTCTAATCTTCTAAATTCCTTATCACCTGCATCTTTTTCTTCTTACATTTACTTCACTGGATGACACTTCGTGAATAATATCTTCGATCCTAATCTACTCCATTACTGCTAATACTTCTATTATTGCTATCACTCTTGGATTTGAACTGACAGTCGCGTCTCTGTGCTGATAGGGCATGGCAACTTGAACTGATGTACTTACGTACGAAGTTCTACCTTGTATCTGTCTGTCTGTCTGTCTGACAGTTCGCCGTAAGCTCTGACTCCACCAGTAGTGTTCCAGTAGAGAACCGGTATTAGGGTAATGTACTCCTTTGGCACACCTTATAGTGACAGACACTGCCACAAAACCTCACGATCGACAGGGTCAAATGCTATCGTCTTGTAACAAATGGATATCTGATTAGTTAGTTATCTAAATTAATTCAGACCTTTTCTTTAGTAATTAACAACCTATTTCATACTCAATAAATAAAGTTAGCTCTCCTATTTGTGAATGTTGGTCAGTTATTTAGAAAGGTTACTTGTTTTATTTCAGATTCAAATACAATGCTTCATTTAAATTCGACTTCGAGTAAAACAGTTAAGGAGTATGATAGTCAAAAGATTAACAAGAAACACTCCGTTGGGAGTGTATGTAACATTACAAGTCAGAAAAACATAAATGAATTCAAAGAAAGTGCAAGTGACAGACAAACAATATTTACTTCAATTGGTGCACACACAAATCAATCAAATATATCTGGTTCAAATGAATATCCACTAAAAGCTAGACGATCGCTTTTAGACTGGGACAGCTTTATAAATCTACCTAAAAAACCACGAAGTCTGTCATTAAAAACTGATGATCTACCTCGGCCGTTAGCTACAAAAACAACAGCTTTAGGGTCCCCAATTAAATTAACACAGGAGGGTGATAGTCGTACATTCCCTTGCTTATCTCCTGTAAAAGCAAACGAATTTATCGGGAATGTAAAGTTAGCACCTTTTAGGTGTAATACTGAACAGGACAAACTACTTATGAATAGTGGCTATTCGTCTTCCGAAGAATATCATAGTCAAGGTGTCCATGCTAAGAAAAATACATCATCTGATTTCAGCAGTCCGGATTTCTTTTTATCAGGTATTGCAGTTGAAAATCATTCTAAACCCAGAAAACGAAGGTTGTCTCTTTCTAACACTGCCTCCAATGCCTCCGAAGTATCTTTAGATCAGCTAGATATAAGTTCTCGAAGACGAAACAACAGACACATTTTTATTGATACTCGTGACAGTAAAAAAAGGAAGTTGTCACCTTCAGTTCCGGTTCGCAGAATGAAAGAGATTTCGACATGCACAACAGAAGAAGATTTGTTCAGTGGCACACAATCACCTGGTTCTGTTTTTAATACCGATGTAAGTTTTTTATTAAAACATGTTAAGGAGATTTCAAACTGTCAAGACAAAGTTTCTAGATGCAAATTTCCATTAGCTTTCAGGGATAGAAAATTTAATCTTAGTTGAATATAGATTAGCTTACCTGAATCAATTTTCCTGTTCTCTAAGAAAAGTGTAAATCCTAATTGAAATTCTATCAAGTTGCATACTACCTCTGAACAATGAGCATCATGTTATATATCTTATTAATTTGATAACTTACGAACTTTACGCATATAGGTGAGTATGCTGGAAAAATTCTCTGGGTACTCTATGGTTTGTATTACAGCTGTCTTGCATCAAAATTTTCATAATCTCTATACTATACAAATGTCTGCTCGTGTGTCACTCAAAAGTATTGGAAACATTTTTACTGAATGGCGATACGGCATCAAATTCATTTCCCTAAGAAACAATCGTCACATCAGAAGTTTTTGAAAAATCTGTCTTGTTTCACGTTTCAGTTATTTGCTATTTGTTGTTTGGATCATTTTCTAAACGTAAAACCGACAGTTTAGCTTATTTGATAGACAGCAACAACTCTGACTGTACTAAACCTCGTCTTAATATAGAAAATACGACTTACGTATTTCTTTGTTATGAAACTTTATACATATATCGTCTGATCTTAACAGACTGTTCCTGTCTAAAAATGGTGATAAATTTGAAGAGAAACTCAACAAGTAGGAGCTTAAAGATATTATATTTCAGTATAAGTTTAAATTCACGTAGTTAAACGTAGCATAAGTTCCTTGTAATATAGGGCTTTTACGAGTAATGTGTTTAGTACTTGTTTCAGGAGTTTTTTTTATATTTTTTAAACTTGTAGAATTCAATACATTTAAAAAAGGAGTCAAGTCACTCACTTTGTGACGCTTGTGATCGCCATGAAAATCATATATTTACTGAAGGTAACTCATCACAAATATTATTGGATTCAATCAAACCCAGTGGAAGTGAGTCGTTAACTTTAAAAGCAATTGACGAATGTCAACAAAATCACTCATCGACTCGAGATTCGTTCGCAGCCATTCATGTTGCAAAACAACGACCATCTTTAAGAGTAAAAAATCCATCTAAACTATCGAAGGTATTTCTTAAGTTTTACAGAAATTAACATATTTATATATTTCAAACCATTAGAAAGAAAGATCTTTTATTACCTAGATTTCTAAAGTTTTTTATCCATCTACTTGATAAATGAATACAACTGTTCATATATCGTCATGGATTCTATCTAGATCAGTAGTTAATGCATAAATTTTGTTTGAGTGGAGATTATTTAAACTCAGAAGCCAAATACCTTTTTTTCAGGCAATGTCAGTTGTATTGTGGTATTTCTGGGTTATTGATAAGTACTAAGTTTCAGGTTTGAAACCAGCTCCACCTATTCCAGTTTGCACAACCTCATCACCTTTATCTTTCGTTTTTTAAAGTTTATTTCATTAGATCATACTTCTTGAATAATATTTTCGAACCCTAATCTCTCTTATTACTGCTAATTCTTCTACTACCTCTTCTACTATGGGCTTTGAATTAATAATTTCGTCTATGTATTAGTGTGGTATGGCAACTTGAACTGATGAACTCATCTGTGGTATCTCGGACTTCAAATCATTTTAATAACGTTCACTTAATAAATTAACGTAATAATCAAGTAAACAAACCTGTTCATCTCTGTTAATCTGCGTGATGAACACCCCCTTAGAAAATGGACCTATTTCTTGTCCAATGATATGCATTTGTCCTTAAAGACATTTCTGGCTATCAAATGGTTTCATTTGGCGGCTTCCGATTAATTCATTATATCAAGAGGACTTTCGCTCAATATACTCGCTTCTTGGTTACTAACTCGTCATCTCACTTATACTACAGATGACAAATTCTCGATATGCAAGTAATCCTTTTGAGTCGGTGGAAAAATTTCATCACAGACCAGCCAACTAAGGTTGATGAAACTTTCAACGTAAGTGAAGTGACCAATGCGCTCAACCATTTCATTATCTGTTATTAGTTAGTCAGTCAGTCAGTTACAACGTAGAACTTCGTACGTAAGTGCATTAGTTCAGGTTGCCATAACCACATGAGCATAGAGACTCAATTGTTCATTCAAATCCCATAGCGTTAGAGATAGTAGAAGTATTACTGGCAATGGAGAAGATTAGGATTTGAAGATATTATTCAAGAAATATAATTCAGTCAGATAAGTTTAGAAAGTCAAAACTAGGGGGGTTGAAGAATCCAGAAGATTAGGATTTGAGAGAACACAAAGAATAAATGCACCGGCGCCATTGCAAACGATTTTGAGCCATGTCATGCAGGGTATCTAACCATCGATTATTATCATCTCGCGGACCCCAACCAGGTAGTCGACAACTACCGACATGACTCAGTCCACTTGTCAGTGACTTCCTGGATTTCTGTCATGTTTTGGTCTGGTCGCACCTAGCTTTCGTCTAGGCTATTCCTATATCGCAAAACAGCTCGTCGAGGCAGTCGGAGGTTGGGCATTCGTAACACGTGCACCAACCACCTCAACTGATAAAGATTCAGTACATCATCTGTTACTTTGCCATCCTTAACAACTGCATTGCTTACTCGATTGTCCCAGGATATACGAGCAATGCTTCGAAGACATCGATGATCAAAAACCAATAACCAACGAGTATCTGCTACTCTCCCTGGCCATGTTTCACAGCCATAAAGTAAGACGGAGAGACGTGCTGCGCAGTACACTCGTCCTTTAGTCAGCAAACGGATATCTCGCCTACGCTATAAGTGGATATTTAGTCGACTGTTGTAAACGCGGCTACGTAAATCTTCAGTCCTAACGGCGTCCAATTCAAATATCACAAAACGACCCAAAGGCTTTCCCAAATCTCCTAGAAATCAGAACGTAACACCGTGGAAGGAAGATGTTTATTGGGTCGAAAACAGAAGAAGTAGGCAGGGGAAACGGAATTATTAAGTCTTCCAGATAGCGCGTATTTATACACTAAGGTCGAATGAGAAAAAGCATCAACGTCCGTGACATTGACAATTTAGGACGACCAATAGAAAAGAACATTTGAATGACATTGACCGTCCAGATGACCAATAAGAGATAACATTGAAGTATTTGACCCTGACGGTAAGAACGATCAAAATTTCGGCCAATAGAATTCGACCAATAAGATTGCAGTTCTAAAAATAGTATTCTTAGGATATTTGGTGAATATCCTAACACCTCCCTCTGGAAGAAAAAAAGGAAAAAAAATAACAGCGACACAGCCGAGGGTTTACTTGAAATTACTTGATTTTCTTCGCTTGCGTTTCGACCACCTCGGAGATAAAATCCCTGGAGCTGTAGGATGTTCTGTTTGAGTAGATGACTCGATAGTGTCTGTTGGAGGTATTGGCGGAACTTGATAAGTATCCAACAGCAAACAGAGTGGGAGGCGCTTCGTAATTTTACCTTTCTCTTTATCTCCCCCTGGCCTTAGTTGATCACGAGGTCTTTTGGTATTTGGAAGGCTTTTCATGATATCCTTATCATTCACTAGCTTCACTTCGACGCTTGAAGATTTACAAGAAAGAATGGAGTCACGTGAATATCTTTGTCTGTTTATTTTATCATGTTTTTCTCCATCACCCCAGTCTGCTTTATCTTGGGACTTGACATGCATGGTGACGTCACACAAGTTATCTGAGATCACATTTTCTTCAGGCGTGGCAACTGGCTGCAGTCCGATACCAGGCTGAAGCGTTTTAGTGAGTCGTTTTTGAAAATCTGCAGCATGCTGTTGTGTAATGGCAGGAGTTTTTACTTGATTGCAGACAGTATTGATGGGAAGATCAGCGAGACCAAGTTTTTCGAACCAATCTAACCCCAGAAGGTTGTGAGGAGACTTGTTGATATAGCATGTTCCATTGAAGGTTGTATCTCTGAACGAAACACAGCAATCAAGTTTACCACGAAGACGAAGGTGACCCCCACAGGCACTGACAACTATCTGCGATGATGGTTTGATGCGTGGTTGACCCAAGGTTCGCCAAGTCTCTTCTGACAGAATAGTGATATCTGATGCAGTATCCAACTGCATTCGAACCAGCTGACCATTGATCGAGAGGGTCAGAAATTTGCGTCGAGTAGAAGCATCGGTGTGAAAAGCTGCTGCTAAACTCCTAGATGCAGCAAACGGCTTTCTGGGATAACGGCGCTGCGACTGTGAATTTCGCCGGCCAGTGAATCGGGTTGATTGGCAAAAACCGCTTTTATGACCAATTTTCTGACAGCGATTGCACACATGCTGCTTGAATGGACAAAATTTCACATAATGCCAGTCTCCACAGTGCCAACATGGTGAGGGGGGCTTCTTATGCGCTGATTTTGAGTGATTTGAAACAGAACTGGGATTCGAACGACCAAGGGTTTTCGATCTAGAAGATTTGTTCTGCTGCTGAACAACGTGAACTTCGGAACCACCCTGGCTCCCAGATTGAACCAAGGTGGTGTCACACTGTAAGTTGGTGATGCGTTGGTACTCATCAGCGATAGCATCGAGTGTCAGTGTTGGGTCTTGTTCGAGGCGGTTAAGCAATCGAGTTCTGATGTCGGAGAATTTGGGTGATTGTAGACTGCATATGAATATGAGGGATTTGAATTGGTCATCAGTAAGGGATCTGTGTTTGAACCGTTCACACTCGCGGTTGACAATACCAACATGAGTCAAGAAGTCATCGGACTCATTCATGACTAGTTTTAAACAACGATAACGTGTATTGAAAATAGAATGCTGATCCCCAAAAAGTTTGCTGAGGGACTGAACCGTAGCATCGAATGATCTGTCACGTGGGTTCTGCGGTAGGATGTAGTTGCGATACTTGTCCAGTTCTGACGGACCAAGTTTTCGAAGGAGAAGACGCACCTTCCAGGAATCATCTTTGTCAGCAAAATCAACTTTGAAAAGATCTTCATAACGCATGAACCAAGTATCAAATGTAATATTGGCGTCAGGATCATACAGAAACTCAGAAATACTACTGGTCATACCATCAACTGACTGAGGAATTGTTGGTGTAGATGAGACTTGAGAAGAGATGTGCGTCTGAGTAAGCATCTCCATCAGCTTCAGCTGCTGTGCAAACAATTTTTCTAATGTAACTGGATCCATAATTAGTCACCAACCCGTCGCCAAATTTGTTGTAAACGCGGCTACGTAAATCTTCAGTCCTAACGGCGTCCAATTCAAATATCACAAAACGACTCAAAGGCTTTCCCAAATCTCCTAGAAATCAGAACGTAACACCGTGGAAGGAAGATGTTTATTGGGTCGAAAACAGAAGAAGTAGGCAGGGGAAACGGAATTATTAAGTCTTCCAGATAGCGCGTATTTATACACTAAGGTCGAATGAGAAAAAGCATCAACGTCCGTGACATTGACAATTTAGGACGACCAATAGAAAAGAACATTTGAATGACATTGACCGTCCAGATGACCAATAAGAGATAACATTGAAGTATTTGACCCTGACGGTAAGAACGATCAAAATTTCGGCCAATAGAATTCGACCAATAAGATTGCAGTTCTAAAAATAGTATTCTTAGGATATTTGGTGAATATCCTAACATCGACACATCCACATTCAGATCTGAAACGAGCCTCGTTTTTCTCACATTTTATGTTCGCTAGTCATTATTATGGAGAGCTTGTGTCTAGGTCCCAGAGTCACTTAACTTAGTTGTTTAAACTGGGCTACCATCACTGACTATTTTTGCAGTTGGTTGCTAAATCACTTTATAATTTTAATTAGCATCGTCCTTTCCATGTGCTTTGTTTTCGTTGCTCACTACTGCTCAAGATCATTGCATAAACTTCACCAGTCTACATTTAAGTCGTCTTTCCCCATCTAGAGATAATGAGACGGGTTCGTGGCAGAAACGAAAAAGATCATCAGAAAGGGGGAAGGGATTTACTCGTCATAAATGTAGTATCAAGTGCTGTCATAAGTGAATGGTGGGTTATCTCTTTGCAGTTATCCATATCGTGCAAGAATGCATCTCGAAGAACCTTGAAAGGAAACTGGGCTCAACAAACACTGTCGATGTTGATTGTCTTAGGAAAACGTCCTACTATTCTCATACCTCAGTACAGCCAAAAGTGCAATTTCACCGTCAGAATTTAAATTACTTCTTTTTTGTTTTACTACCTCCAACAGATCTATTTGGTTTAGTAGGACCTAAAACAAACAAATGTTTCAACTAATATGGACCAACTTGGTTGTCAAAATAGGCAAACTCGATAGTAGCGACTGTCGGGTATTGTTTATGAAGAAATTTTTTATCGAGTGTATTTCGTTTTGTTTTAAGATTTTGTCATTAAAAATATTATTTTACTCTTATTAGCCTGCAAAGGAGGAGCTTATTTCAACTCAAAATCAAAGTGATTCGTCTAACAAATCCATTTTCCGATGTTTGTATTGCACACGTCCATTCTCTGAAAGACGATACCAATCAAAACATATGATTGTTTGTCAGTTGGCTCCAAAATACGTAAGTGTTGTCAGGAATAAATTAGTATTGCCTACGAATAGTGCCATTTCGTCTAATGATTTTTGTTTGTGTTGTATTATCAGTACCGCTATAAATTCTATAAAATTTAGTGGTTGGTCATCTTTCAAAATTCATCACTATGAATCAAACAAATTGACACTTTATCTTCCTCCAGATCTTAACATTTTCTCATCGTTTGTTAATTTTTTCTTCTCAAACACATATTTTTCTTGTTTATCTCAAGATTATGGTTCTAATTTTTTTTAAAAAAATACGTAACCATATAAATCGTAGTTTTTTCAGTTGTGTTTTCCCTGTCATTTGTTGTAGTTGATTCGTCTAGATGATTGGTTTGATATTTTTGGTAGTTTGGTGTTTTCATAGTACAGAATTCCTAAATCCAGTTCTCATAATCAATTCACTGGATGATCGGATTATTTTTTAGCCTTAGCCCATCATGTCTTATCTACTTTTGAGATTCGAAAGATTCTCTCTACAAACGTTAAATTTTCACTTGCAATTGCGTATCTCTTTTATATGCATTGAGACTTGAAGATTGGCTGTAGAGATTAAACTTGTTATGGTTTATTATTACAGTAATGTGTTCCGCATGTAATATAATCGAGTGCTAACTTTATTGACGGTCACGAGCATCTACGACCTAAGAAGTAAATAGAAAAGGTTATAATGGGGCATGGAAATTCTGGATCCATGACACATTTTTAATGCAAAATTACATTGTAATCGTAAAACTAAAAAAATTAAGTTTTTAGGGTCATGAAAGCAGAACGGATTTGTTAGCAATGTGTCTTAGTCAGTGTTAAAGTTGTATTGCTGTTTCGTTCACTTCTACTCTATGGTCTAATCTCTGTTGTCCGCATATATATTGTTCTTCAACTTCTTGAAACATGCAAATGTAATTTACCTCTTTTCTCTTTCCTAATAAAAATCTAGTCAACAAAGAAGAAATTATATGAAATTAGTCAAACTTGTCAGTCTTCATTGATTTCATCAGGAAGTCCTAATGTAGTTAATAATGTCGATGAAGAGATATCAATAAGTAATGGAGT
The DNA here is from genome assembly GCA_944470395.2 of Schistosoma turkestanicum. Taxonomy (NCBI): domain Eukaryota; kingdom Metazoa; phylum Platyhelminthes; class Trematoda; order Strigeidida; family Schistosomatidae; genus Schistosoma; species Schistosoma turkestanicum. Next base: position 43,265,987 of record OX103971.1, read on the forward strand.
TATATGTCAAGCAAATCAGAATCTTCAATGTGGCCGTTCGGGAGAAAGGAGAAATACTGTAAGAGAGGATAGAGAATCTTTTGAACTTTCATATCAAATGAGTGTTTTATTCCTTTTTTTTAGTTGAAAATAGTTCTATGCTCATTCACATGCTTTTTTTATGTACTGTGTCAAAGTGCAAACTGAACCAGGTATTTTTTTCAGTGGGTGGATCACTTTCCAAATCTTTTGCCTCAAGGTTTAATCCACAAGGCAACAGGTCAACTTTATGAAATGCAATGCCATGGTGGTCGGTAATCTAAATTAGATTCATATACCATGCAATCAAGGTTTTCCGACTTCCCCTATCAAAAGCCAGTCGCTGGACATTGGCTTTTCGTCTTCTCAATTCTTTAAAAAGCACCTCCACCTAGTAAAGGTAGTGACAAAGACTTCTGCAATCATGGTCAGTTGTACGCTGATACGAAAAAGAACTCTTTTTCTAATTGAGTTATATAGTGAAATTATTTTGAATCAGTTTATTGTGATTTTTCCTGCTAGAATCATAGTCTAGGTGAATATGTTTTGAGGAGAATGGACTTTTTATCTTAAACCCGTAGCATGTCTTTAGCGGGTAATGCGCATAACAAATCATATCATTATTTTATGCATGATAGTTATGTTGATAAAAGTTAGTTAATTCGTTGATCAACTATCTTAACATTAAATTACTTTTTATTAGATGACTGTTGAAAACAAATTATAATACTTTAGTATCGTGCTTATTAGTTACTTTCTTTTGACTATCAAGGTTTATCAATAGTATTCTTTAACAAACGTTCATGATCTGCTGACAAAAGCTTTTTTTAACAATAAATATTTTCTTAAATTTCTTTTCTCATTTTAATTATAGAACAATCCAAATCTGAACCATGGTATTAATTCAAAAGCGATCACTTCTTTTGTGTCGACTATTACTAATCCACTTACGGATTCGGATAATTTATTGAAAACAAATCATAATTTCTGTACTACTACTAATACTACTACCACATTGGATTCTAATGATGTAGTCACAAAAATTTCAGAAAATAATTTATCTTCTAATAATAATAATAAACCATATGAAGTATGTATTATAGTTTTTCTTAAAACGATTATACATGTACACTTTGTTATATTATTTTCAGTATATGAGTTAAATTGTTAGGTTTGAGTTTGTCTGAATATATCTCTCACTAATTAGGATTACACTACTGAATCTCATTAAAAGTTGAGCACTGAACAAGTGTTTGCTTTTAGAAAACTCTTGAATCGCATTTCCTTGTGCTATTAAGAGATTGAGTGGATTATTTTCATGGATAGGCTATTGATATCAACTGGGAATATTTAATCAATTGATGTTAAATGGTTAGTTTTCAAAATTTTAGATATTTTCCCATCACTTACTGAGTCAGAATCAAATACCTTATTTGATATACTTTTAGTTATAGAATATTGTCATTAATCCTCTCAAACAGATGAACATCATTTTACTTAAACCCCTACATTTGATTTCCTAATAGTTTTTCCATGCTCACTCACTAGTAGGCATTTTGAAATCATTCCAAGTGTGCAATAATTTTTATGAAATGATCGTTCCTGGGGAGTTATCACCGAAATTCCTTTTCAAGGTGGAGGTATATTTGACTGGGCAAACTTTTAAATTTAGAAGTGAAGTTTTTAAATGTTTTTACTTAATCCATATTTGATAGTTGTTTCTTTTGTTTTACGTATGCTTCTTTGTTATAGTCTGAGGAAGATATTTGGCGAAATTACAGACCCTCTTACAATGGACCTTATACATGTTCATTTTGTAATCGTGTAATCCATAATCGTTCGAATTTTTCTAGGCATTTGACCAGTTGTAAGGCTAGAATTTCACTAAGTACAGTAAGTCGTTGAAATATTTATGATATATATATATATATATATATATATATATATATATATATATATATATATATATATATAAAACTCACTTTATTATGGGTTAGTGTGTTTATGATTATGAAATTTATGTAGAAATACTTAATATCCTTTGAAATTCTTTTAGCGTTTTACGCGCAACATGTTTTTCTATTCAGCTATAATTTGTAATATAAATTAAGTGTGTTATTTTTTTGTTTTGCAGTGTGGTACTCCGAAATCAGAGCCATCGGTGCAGAGAAATAAACGTAGATTTCATTTTTCCTTTACGCCTACTCACAAAACAACACCAAAGTCAAAGAATTTAAGGAACCAATTATTTAAAAGTGGAATGTTGAGCACTAAGTTAAATAAGGTATGCAGTTTTAACCATTTGTCTCTTTTTTGCTTTTGTGTGTTTATAAATTCTATACTTTTTTATCTGTATATGTATGTGACAGAGGTCTCTCTTTCTCACAGATACCAAATCTGTTCATATTGATAACCTTTTTTGTAAATGATTATCTTCACGAGTTTCATATATCCTTTTATTTCTGTTAACTGCTTTGTTACGTTATCTTCTGATTGAACTGGTAAAAACAAGCACCCAACCCAGATTTCGTTACTGGGAGTTCTAAACTAGGCAAATATACCAATTTAGAAATTGTTTGGGACTCATCACCACCTACCTTATCCGTCAGAACTATTCGAAACCATTAGGATATTTACAATTGTATCTCAACATCCTTCATTAAAATTAAACGTTTACCCACTTATTTCGGTTTCTATTACTTTTCATTAAGATTGACAAAACCATCCATCCCTCTCTGATATCTCATGATCGAAAAGTTGATAATTATGTAACTGGAAGAGTTACCGCTTCCATTCCACTATTCACAATAATTTATGAGTATAAAAATGATTCTGTATATAATAATTGTCAAATTTTACTATCCGATTTCCTTTTATAAATTTTATGCGCCATGTATTCAGGTTAATCACCGACATTTGAATACTGATACACACAATGGTGAAATGTTAATGCACTCAGGTGAAGAATCACTGGACGCTCTTAGTTTTTCTACGTTAGACAAGAATGTGACGTCTTTGATAAATTCAGAAGACTCACAACACGATTGCGCAGACGAATGTTCGATTTCAGCTGAATGTCATCAGAATAGTCCCCGTGAAGTGAGTATTTGTTTTGAATATGTGTGTTTGGTTACTAGAGAATTACATAACGTATGGAAAATGTGTAAGAAGGATTTGGTTGTCACCGATTGGGTCTCGTGTGTTGTTACGGGTATGAGGGCGGTTGTCACTTCCCGGCTGCCCACACCGTGGACGGTTGTTTCTTGAGGGACCTGAAAAGGAAGGTAGATTATTGTCGGTCATAGAGACCTGGGTGCGTGACCGCAGAGCCCATGGGACAACTGCTTGAGGCCGGTCACGCACGACCTTTTTGTTAAAGGTTTTTTGAGTATTAGCTCCGCTCTTGAAAGCCCTTAGTGGGCGTCACCCTTACCGCTGGAGACGGAAATCCGTGAGGTAGTGTGAGGTGTGATATTTTTAGGGTCGACCTTTACTAACCATTTCTTCCTTGTGAGAAGGCAGCATCGCTGTAGATGCTGGTTGTCCGAGGGAAACACCTTACTGCTGTCACACCCCTCTGCAGTCAGCAGTACGACTTCGCCCTCAGACCTTCTGTAGCTGCTTTTAGTCTCATCGTTCTCGAATCGACCCGCCTGGCATGGTAGGACCTGCAGGAACATGTGTTCCAGCCAGTATAGCTCGGTTGGGTCATGACAATAGGCAAGCCCGACCACCACGTCAAGGTAGCAACTACGGCTCAGAATCGTTTGCAGTGGCGCAAGGGCACCCACTATTTGTGTTGCCTCTACTTCTAACCGTCTGGATTCCGGTTAATCTCTATCTTTATCCTTTTAAATTTATCTCACTGAATTATACTTTTCGTATCACATCCTCGCTCCATAAACTTCTCCATTACTGCTAATAATTCTACTATGTCTATCACTCTTGGATTTGATCTGACAATTACGTCTGTGTGCTCATGTGGTTTGGCAACCTGAACTGATGTAACTATGTACGAAATTCTGCGTAGTATCTGTCTGTGTCTCTGTAAAATGTGTAAACGTTTCGGAGTTAGGGGGAGGAAATACGGAGGGTAGGAGTAAGTGGTGAATAGTTTTGTGTTTCGGGATGTTAATCATGAGTATTTTGTTGGTATATTTGTGATTATATTGTGAGGTGTGTTTATTTGTCTTCCGTTGATTTGAGTACTTTGTCGGTTAATGTTTTAGGTGAAACTGATTAGAATCGTAACAGAACAGCGAATGGTGTGAAGAGCGAATATCCTATGAAGGAATCAGAGGAGTGTTTGGATGATAGTGGATGCATGAAGAATGCGATATATCGGATTTGGCGTCAAAAGAAAGTGTAGAATCGGTGACATTAGATTCTGGTGTTGTTGAGAATGAGAAGAATGCCGAGGTAGTTGCTGAGGTACTTGTTGTTGTTGTTGTTTGAATGTTTTTTGTTTAGTTTAGTAAATGATTTAATTTATTGTTGTGAATTTAGATGATGGTCTATTCTAACGGTAGTAGTAGGGAATGATATTTGGATTTTATGTCTATTTTGTAGCTAGATAAGTATTAAATTTGGGAAATAACATTTCCATGTTTTTGAACCCATAGAAAATTCATATTTTGTTATTTTTTCTACTTTCAAAAGTTTGTTTAGTGAGAATACTGTTGTTGCGAATATGGTTTATGTAATATTCATCATGTTTGGAAAACATGTTGTTGTTTCATGTCCAAAAATTTCGAGAAAGTGACTTGTTTTGGATTGTTGCACAATGTGGCCTTTTCGCTCCTCGTTTTTCCGTCTGTTATTGCATGTGCTTATTCAGGGTTTAATTTGTCATGCAATTTCTTGTGGCGAGTGTTGTTTTCAAAGGAAATCCTTTTTGTGAATTGGTTTAGACTGTTGGACGGTTTCAGTTTCAGTATGTTCACAAATTGTTTGACCTATTCATTGAACTTTACTAGTGAATGAATCTGGCTAACGGTGGTACGGTAGCAAAATTTGGATGATAGTCGTATTGTGAACATGTGATTCGTTGTCTGAGAAAACTGTTATGGAAAGAAGTTGGCAAAATAATCATCCGATCATCCGGATATTATTGTAATTGTGATGGAATATATTTTTGGCTGTGAATAGTAAATAACATGCCGGAAATGCACGTTCTGCATAAGATTATAGCAGTGATTGTTATCACCGTTGTGTTAGCGCTACAAATTGTCGTTCTGCTTCCTGTGGTTTAAAAAACTCATTTAACTAGCTATTTAGGAGAATTTTGATGCGCCAATTGCTACTGTGCTGAATTTGATGCATAACTCGTGGTGTATTATCTTTATGTGTACCGTTCTGATTCTGTTATTTTTGTTACTGGGAGTGCCTTACACTGCACTATCGATGCTGTGGTTTGCACGGTCTTCGGAGACCTCGATACTAACTATATTCATTTGTGATAAGCTAATTACTGCTGGAAAGTTTGTATGAACTACTGAAGTCTATGGTGGAACATTGTTTTTTTGGAGTTGTGTTCCATAATGACTGTTCCACGTTAGCGTAAAGAGTTGGTTAAATGTTCTAAAATCCCGAATCACGACCTGAAAACTGCTCATATTGGTTTTCACCTCGATAGTAAAGTGGAGCGTTCCCCATATTTTAATTTATGAGATCAGTGTGGTGTGATAAGCAGCGGAAATGTTTTTTCTATTGATTCGTATAGTTTCCATTAAAGACGACGGTCTAATTGTACGTGTGGTCGGCTCTGTACAGTATTTAGGAGTTTAAGTAGAATCATTGCCCCTGCACTATAAGTAAATGCACTACTACCTTAGACAACTTTCGATATTTTTGGATCGTATTTTGCCAATATAAGATAGTACTTTAAATTAGCGTTTAATTCTGTATAATATTGTGCCACTTTGTCGATCAGTTCTAATAGATGTTGGTTTAACAATGTACTTATTCATAGATTTTCAAAATACCTAGTAATCACTAAATGAACTCAAGAGCAGGTTTAAGGTATTTTCGGAAATGTTCTCATTTTTCCATGACTCTAATTTTCTTCCGTTCAGATCGGTGACGAATACTCAAGTACTTAGCTAAACATATACAAAGTTGACAGATTTTTTTAATCTAAGTTGAAATTCATGGGTTTGTATATGGTTTGGAATGAATTGGTCTCGGGTGTATAATTTTTCTGGCGAACTTGCAACAAGGAAGATATCATAGATTTAGTTGGCAGCATTTGAAGTACTTGCCAAAATTACGTTCATCAACTGTTCTTATACGGTAATGTAGTCTGTCGTATTACATTAACCCGTAACACTTGTTTGTAGTCGATAGTTATCGATGCAGACATAAACCATTATCCGTTGGTAAACATCAGCTTAGTCAAATCTCACTAATTAACTACTACCATTTAAATTGATGAACAAATCGTTATCAGTAAGTGGTGCGATTAAAGTTATACTCTCAAACTGGTAATAAAGTCGATAGAAATTTCGGCTAATTCGTCCAACTTGATAGTTATAAAAATCGGGATCAGTCAAGTTCGAGTGGGATGCAAGGATGATAACACTTAGATGATGTTGTTAGGGCTCGATAATAACTTTAGGATAGGAAGTGCAGGAGACTGTTCTTTTCAGATGAAATGTTTTTATAAAAGTATTCTGTAGGTTGTGAAAATTGGATGCGATAGAAGTGCAATAACCAGGAGCTTTAAGTATACCACTAATATATTCCAAAACTTTTATGAACAAATTCCACATGTCGATAAGATGAAGCACTAGTTTGAGATATTGGCACGAGAAACTGATGAACTCAATTCATATGTTTGACTCCTGAACAAATATGTTTCTGGCTTGATAACCTTTTATACAACTGGTATTAATTAAGTTTATGTTTTTATTTCAAGCAATACACTCAGTGCTTACCAGTGTCGATAAACCTAACAGATTATAAGGTATATTATGAGGCATGTCTAATAATAATAATAATAATAATAATAATAATAATAATAATAATAATAATAATGATAATAACAACTTTTGTGATTATTGTTATTATCATTATAACGAGTTTAGTAATAATAATGATAATATTTATATTGACGTTATTGAATGTGATGTATTTAGTACAATATGGAATTCTCAGCACTGAATATTTCATCAAGTTTCCTTTACGAAACAATTAATGATTCGTAGTTGGAAGTGATCGTTTCAGGAGTCGACATTTTGTTAACGTTCATTCTCTGCTCAACAGATTGCCAGCCAACGCAATGTCTGGGATTGTATTTCTTTGTACCTTGTGGAGCGATTGGTCGTAAACTTTTATACACGTGCCTGAATAGATTATTCGATCAATAGACATAATTGACATGTTGAAACAAACAGAAGTAGGTAACTTGTTGAAAGGTTTCTGATGTCAGGAAACCGGTAGTCCAAATATTCAAACAGGCCGCCGAAGATTATAAGTCAGGTTTCTAGGCCGAAAGTAGAGTTGTTTTAGTAGCTGATAGTGACTTACAGTTTTGGTAATGGAGACCAGTGTTTGGAGATATTGCCAGGTTATCACTTGTTTTTATTCAGAAGTACAATCATAGTCGTCAGCGACTCAAGTCTTGGCTCGAATGTATCATATTGCAGTTACGTTGTGAAATGAAAATGTACAGGAGCGTCTCTCGTTTAAATATCCCTCTCAGGATTCTGGTTGTGCTATAATCTGCATGAAATAAATACAACTTACTTGAAATCCATTGGGCAGCGTTTATAACCATTGATTCTGCCTAAAGGACATCTGGAAAATGAGTAAGATCATTCCATCCCTTGTCGAACATTTGGTTCTCGTAAGCCTTCTCTGACATTTTGATGCAGTAGCTGCAGTCGATAACTGTCTGAAAATTTATCTAGCACACGGATTTTACCAGTATCAAGAGGTCTAGTGTCAGTAAAATATTCCTTTGTGTTGGTGGTACTTCGATCAGTAATTTGCCAATGCGCTTGTAACTCTGGGTGAAGCTCTTGTAAAGATAGTTAAGTTGACCGACTACTCCAGAGGCTTAAAAATTAGTGTCCTGTGTTAAACGACTGGTAGTTACTGGTCCTATCAATGAAGTCTAACCCATTTTAATTTTCATAATTTATTCGCCATGTATTCAGGTTAATCACCGACATTTGAATACTGATACACACAATGGTGAAATGTTAATGCACTCAGGTGAAGAATCACTGGACGCTCTTAGTTTTTCTACGTTAGACAAGAATGTGACGTCTTTGATAAATTCAGAAGACTCACAACACGATTGCGCAGACGAATGTTCGATTTCAGCTGAATGTCATCAGAATAGTCCCCGTGAAGTGAGTATTTGTTTTGAATATGTGTGTTTGGTTACTAGAGAATTACATAACGTATGGAGAATGTGTAAACGTTTGTTTTTGTAATGACGACTGCTGTTCCCTCACTTGTGTAGGAGGAACAGAAGAATTGGATGTCTCGGTCGACGAGTGAACTGGAGTCTCCAGGAGTAACGACAGAAACGGCAGTAGTGATAACGACGACGCCAACAAAAGCAGCAATGACGACAACAAGTGAACAAGATGTTTTGAGTACAAGTCCGACTGCATCTGTTTTCAAATGTAACATGTGTTCATCGAGTTATCGTCATAGAGCGTCACTTTTACGTCATGCACGTAATACGAATCATGAGGTAGGTGAGGAGTAGTTAGTTTGATGTTGTTCATGTTTGGTGGTGGTGGTTGTGAGGTGTTTGTGTTAATATTGTTGTTTGACGGTGGTGTGTGTATGAGAGAGGGAGAGAGAGAGAGAAAGAGTGAGGAGTTAGGGGGAGGAAATACGGAGGGTAGGAGTAAGTGGTGAATAGTTTTGTGTTTCGGGATGTTAATCATGAGTATTTTGTTGGTATATTTGTGATTATATTGTGATGTGTGTTTATTTGTCTTCCCGTTGATTTGAGTACTTTGTCGGTTAATGTTTTTAGGTGAAACTGATTAGAACTCGTAACAGAACAGCGAATGGTGTGAAGAGCGAATCTCCTATGAAGGAATCAGAGGAGTGTTTGGATGATAGTGGATGCATGAAGAATGCGATATTATCGGATTTGGCGTCAAAAGAAAGTGTAGAATCGGTGACATTAGATTCTGGTGTTGTTGAGAATGAGAAGAATGCCGAGGTAGTTGCTGAGGTACTTGTTGTTGTTGTTGTTTGAATGTTTTTTGTTTAGTTTAGTAAATGATTTAATTTATTGTTGTGAATTTAGATGATGGTCTATTCTAACGGTTAGGTAGTGAATGATATTTGGATTTTATGTCTATTTTGTAGCTAGATAAGTATTAAATTTGGGAAATAACATTTCCATGTTGTTTTTGAACCCATAGAAAATTCATATTTTGTTATTTTTTCTACTTTCAAAAGTTTGTTTAGTGAGAATACTGTTGTTGCGAATATGGTTTATGTAATATTCATCATGTTTGGAAAACATGTTGTTGTTTCATGTCCAAAAATTTCGAGAAAGTGACTTGTTTTGGATTGTTGCACAATGTGGCCTTTTCGCTCCTCGTTTTTCCGTCTGTTATTGCATGTGCTTATTCAGGGTTTAATTTGTCATGCAATTTCTTGTGGCGAGTGTTGTTTTCAAAGGAAATCCTTTTTGTGAATTGGTTTAGACTGTTGGACGGTTTCAGTTTCAGTATGTTCACAAATTGTTTGACCTATTCATTGAACTTTACTAGTGAATGAATCTGGCTAACGGTGGTACGGTAGCAAAATTTGGATGATAGTCGTATTGTGAACATGTGATTCGTTGTCTGAGAAAACTGTTATGGAAAGAAGTTGGCAAAATAATCATCCGATCATCCGGATATTATTGTAATTGTGATGGAATATATTTTTGGCTGTGAATAGTAAATAACATGCCGGAAATGCACGTTCTGCATAAGATTATAGCAGTGATTGTTATCACCGTTGTGTTAGCGCTACAAATTGTCGTTCTGCTTCCTGTGGTTTAAAAAACTCATTTAACTAGCTATTTAGGAGAATTTTGATGCGCCAATTGCTACTGTGCTGAATTTGATGCATAACTCGTGGTGTATTATCTTTATGTGTACCGTTCTGATTCTGTTATTTTTGTTACTGGGAGTGCCTTACACTGCACTATCGATGCTGTGGTTTGCACGGTCTTCGGAGACCTCGATACTAACTATATTCATTTGTGATAAGCTAATTACTGCTGGAAAGTTTGTATGAACTACTGAAGTCTATGGTGGAACATTGTTTTTTTGGAGTTGTGTTCCATAATGACTGTTCCACGTTAGCGTAAAGAGTTGGTTAAATGTTCTAAAATCCCGAATCACGACCTGAAAACTGCTCATATTGGTTTTCACCTCGATAGTAAAGTGGAGCGTTCCCCATATTTTAATTTATGAGATCAGTGTGGTGTGATAAGCAGCGGAAATGTTTTTTCTATTGATTCGTATAGTTTCCATTAAAGACGACGGTCTAATTGTACGTGTGGTCGGCTCTGTACAGTATTTAGGAGTTTAAGTAGAATCATTGCCCCTGCACTATAAGTAAATGCACTACTACCTTAGACAACTTTCGATATTTTTGGATCGTATTTTGCCAATATAAGATAGTACTTTAAATTAGCGTTTAATTCTGTATAATATTGTGCCACTTTGTCGATCAGTTCTAATAGATGTTGGTTTAACAATGTACTTATTCATAGATTTTCAAAATACCTAGTAATCACTAAATGAACTCAAGAGCAGGTTTAAGGTATTTTCGGAAATGTTCTCATTTTTCCATGACTCTAATTTTCTTCCGTTCAGATCGGTGACGAATACTCAAGTACTTAGCTAAACATATACAAAGTTGACAGATTTTTTTAATCTAAGTTGAAATTCATGGGTTTGTATATGGTTTGGAATGAATTGGTCTCGGGTGTATAATTTTTCTGGCGAACTTGCAACAAGGAAGATATCATAGATTTAGTTGGCAGCATTTGAAGTACTTGCCAAAATTACGTTCATCAACTGTTCTTATACGGTAATGTAGTCTGTCGTATTACATTAACCCGTAACACTTGTTTGTAGTCGATAGTTATCGATGCAGACATAAACCATTATCCGTTGGTAAACATCAGCTTAGTCAAATCTCACTAATTAACTACTACCATTTAAATTGATGAACAAATCGTTATCAGTAAGTGGTGCGATTAAAGTTATACTCTCAAACTGGTAATAAAGTCGATAGAAATTTCGGCTAATTCGTCCAACTTGATAGTTATAAAAATCGGGATCAGTCAAGTTCGAGTGGGATGCAAGGATGATAACACTTAGATGATGTTGTTAGGGCTCGATAATAACTTTAGGATAGGAAGTGCAGGAGACTGTTCTTTTCAGATGAAATGTTTTTATAAAAGTATTCTGTAGGTTGTGAAAATTGGATGCGATAGAAGTGCAATAACCAGGAGCTTTAAGTATACCACTAATATATTCCAAAACTTTTATGAACAAATTCCACATGTCGATAAGATGAAGCACTAGTTTGAGATATTGGCACGAGAAACTGATGAACTCAATTCATATGTTTGACTCCTGAACAAATATGTTTCTGGCTTGATAACCTTTTATACAACTGGTATTAATTAAGTTTATGTTTTTATTTCAAGCAATACACTCAGTGCTTACCAGTGTCGATAAACCTAACAGATTATAAGGTATATTATGAGGCATGTCTAATAATAATAATAATAATAATAATAATAATAATAATAATGATAATAACAACTTTTGTGATTATTGTTATTATCATTATAACGAGTTTAGTAATAATAATGATAATATTTATATTGACGTTATTGAATGTGATGTATTTAGTACAATATGGAATTCTCAGCACTGAATATTTCATCAAGTTTCCTTTACGAAACAATTAATGATTCGTAGTTGGAAGTGATCGTTTCAGGAGTCGACATTTTGTTAACGTTCATTCTCTGCTCAACAGATTGCCAGCCAACGCAATGTCTGGGATTGTATTTCTTTGTACCTTGTGGAGCGATTGGTCGTAAACTTTTATACACGTGCCTGAATAGATTATTCGATCAATAGACATAATTGACATGTTGAAACAAACAGAAGTAGGTAACTTGTTGAAAGGTTTCTGATGTCAGGAAACCGGTAGTCCAAATATTCAAACAGGCCGCCGAAGATTATAAGTCAGGTTTCTAGGCCGAAAGTAGAGTTGTTTTAGTAGCTGATAGTGACTTACAGTTTTGGTAATGGAGACCAGTGTTTGGAGATATTGCCAGGTTATCACTTGTTTTTATTCAGAAGTACAATCATAGTCGTCAGCGACTCAAGTCTTGGCTCGAATGTATCATATTGCAGTTACGTTGTGAAATGAAAATGTACAGGAGCGTCTCTCGTTTAAATATCCCTCTCAGGATTCTGGTTGTGCTATAATCTGCATGAAATAAATACAACTTACTTGAAATCCATTGGGCAGCGTTTATAACCATTGATTCTGCCTAAAGGACATCTGGAAAATGAGTAAGATCATTCCATCCCTTGTCGAACATTTGGTTCTCGTAAGCCTTCTCTGACATTTTGATGCAGTAGCTGCAGTCGATAACTGTCTGAAAATTTATCTAGCACACGGATTTTACCAGTATCAAGAGGTCTAGTGTCAGTAAAATATTCCTTTGTGTTGGTGGTACTTCGATCAGTAATTTGCCAATGCGCTTGTAACTCTGGGTGAAGCTCTTGTAAAGATAGTTAAGTTGACCGACTACTCCAGAGGCTTAAAAATTAGTGTCCTGTGTTAAACGACTGGTAGTTACTGGTCCTATCAATGAAGTCTAACCCATTTTAATTTTCATAATTTATTCGCCATGTATTCAGGTTAATCACCGACATTTGAATACTGATACACACAATGGTGAAATGTTAATGCACTCAGGTGAAGAATCACTGGACGCTCTTAGTTTTTCTACGTTAGACAAGAATGTGACGTCTTTGATAAATTCAGAAGACTCACAACACGATTGCGCAGACGAATGTTCGATTTCAGCTGAATGTCATCAGAATAGTCCCCGTGAAGTGAGTATTTGTTTTGAATATGTGTGTTTGGTTACTAGAGAATTACATAACGTATGGAGAATGTGTAAACGTTTGTTTTTGTAATGACGACTGCTGTTCCCTCACTTGTGTAGGAGGAACAGAAGAATTGGATGTCTCGGTCGACGAGTGAACTGGAGTCTCCAGGAGTAACGACAGAAACGGCAGTAGTGATAACGACGACGCCAACAAAAGCAGCAATGACGACAACAAGTGAACAAGATGTTTTGAGTACAAGTCCGACTGCATCTGTTTTCAAATGTAACATGTGTTCATCGAGTTATCGTCATAGAGCGTCACTTTTACGTCATGCACGTAATACGAATCATGAGGTAGGTGAGGAGTAGTTAGTTTGATGTTGTTCATGTTTGGTGGTGGTGGTTGTGAGGTGTTTGTGTTAATATTGTTGTTTGACGGTGGTGTGTGTATGAGAGAGGGAGAGAGAGAGAGAAAGAGTGAGGAGTTAGGGGGAGGAAATACGGAGGGTAGGAGTAAGTGGTGAATAGTTTTGTGTTTCGGGATGTTAATCATGAGTATTTTGTTGGTATATTTGTGATTATATTGTGATGTGTGTTTATTTGTCTTCCCGTTGATTTGAGTACTTTGTCGGTTAATGTTTTTAGGTGAAACTGATTAGAACTCGTAACAGAACAGCGAATGGTGTGAAGAGCGAATCTCCTATGAAGGAATCAGAGGAGTGTTTGGATGATAGTGGATGCATGAAGAATGCGATATTATCGGATTTGGCGTCAAAAGAAAGTGTAGAATCGGTGACATTAGATTCTGGTGTTGTTGAGAATGAGAAGAATGCCGAGGTAGTTGCTGAGGTACTTGTTGTTGTTGTTGTTTGAATGTTTTTTGTTTAGTTTAGTAAATGATTTAATTTATTGTTGTGAATTTAGATGATGGTCTATTCTAACGGTTAGGTAGTGAATGATGTTTGGATTTTGTGTCTATTTTGTAGCCGGAAATGCACGTTCTGCATAAGATTATAGCAGTGATTGTTATCACCGTTGTGTTAGCGCTACAAATTGTCGTTCTGCTTCCTGTGGTTTAAAAAACTCATTTAACTAGCTATTTAGGAGAATTTTGATGCGCCAATTGCTACTGTGCTGAATTTGATGCATAACTCGTGGTGTATTATCTTTATGTGTACCGTTCTGATTCTGTTATTTTTGTTACTGGGAGTGCCTTACACTGCACTATCGATGCTGTGGTTTGCACGGTCTTCGGAGACCTCGATACTAACTATATTCATTTGTGATAAGCTAATTACTGCTGGAAAGTTTGTATGAACTACTGAAGTCTATGGTGGAACATTGTTTTTTTGGAGTTGTGTTCCATAATGACTGTTCCACGTTAGCGTAAAGAGTTGGTTAAATGTTCTAAAATCCCGAATCACGACCTGAAAACTGCTCATATTGGTTTTCACCTCGATAGTAAAGTGGAGCGTTCCCCATATTTTAATTTATGAGATCAGTGTGGTGTGATAAGCAGCGGAAATGTTTTTTCTATTGATTCGTATAGTTTCCATTAAAGACGACGGTCTAATTGTACGTGTGGTCGGCTCTGTACAGTATTTAGGAGTTTAAGTAGAATCATTGCCCCTGCACTATAAGTAAATGCACTACTACCTTAGACAACTTTCGATATTTTTGGATCGTATTTTGCCAATATAAGATAGTACTTTAAATTAGCGTTTAATTCTGTATAATATTGTGCCACTTTGTCGATCAGTTCTAATAGATGTTGGTTTAACAATGTACTTATTCATAGATTTTCAAAATACCTAGTAATCACTAAATGAACTCAAGAGCAGGTTTAAGGTATTTTCGGAAATGTTCTCATTTTTCCATGACTCTAATTTTCTTCCGTTCAGATCGGTGACGAATACTCAAGTACTTAGCTAAACATATACAAAGTTGACAGATTTTTTTAATCTAAGTTGAAATTCATGGGTTTGTATATGGTTTGGAATGAATTGGTCTCGGGTGTATAATTTTTCTGGCGAACTTGCAACAAGGAAGATATCATAGATTTAGTTGGCAGCATTTGAAGTACTTGCCAAAATTACGTTCATCAACTGTTCTTATACGGTAATGTAGTCTGTCGTATTACATTAACCCGTAACACTTGTTTGTAGTCGATAGTTATCGATGCAGACATAAACCATTATCCGTTGGTAAACATCAGCTTAGTCAAATCTCACTAATTAACTACTACCATTTAAATTGATGAACAAATCGTTATCAGTAAGTGGTGCGATTAAAGTTATACTCTCAAACTGGTAATAAAGTCGATAGAAATTTCGGCTAATTCGTCCAACTTGATAGTTATAAAAATCGGGATCAGTCAAGTTCGAGTGGGATGCAAGGATGATAACACTTAGATGATGTTGTTAGGGCTCGATAATAACTTTAGGATAGGAAGTGCAGGAGACTGTTCTTTTCAGATGAAATGTTTTTATAAAAGTATTCTGTAGGTTGTGAAAATTGGATGCGATAGAAGTGCAATAACCAGGAGCTTTAAGTATACCACTAATATATTCCAAAACTTTTATGAACAAATTCCACATGTCGATAAGATGAAGCACTAGTTTGAGATATTGGCACGAGAAACTGATGAACTCAATTCATATGTTTGACTCCTGAACAAATATGTTTCTGGCTTGATAACCTTTTATACAACTGGTATTAATTAAGTTTATGTTTTTATTTCAAGCAATACACTCAGTGCTTACCAGTGTCGATAAACCTAACAGATTATAAGGTATATTATGAGGCATGTCTAATAATAATAATAATAATAATAATAATAATAATAATAATGATAATAACAACTTTTGTGATTATTGTTATTATCATTATAACGAGTTTAGTAATAATAATGATAATATTTATATTGACGTTATTGAATGTGATGTATTTAGTACAATATGGAATTCTCAGCACTGAATATTTCATCAAGTTTCCTTTACGAAACAATTAATGATTCGTAGTTGGAAGTGATCGTTTCAGGAGTCGACATTTTGTTAACGTTCATTCTCTGCTCAACAGATTGCCAGCCAACGCAATGTCTGGGATTGTATTTCTTTGTACCTTGTGGAGCGATTGGTCGTAAACTTTTATACACGTGCCTGAATAGATTATTCGATCAATAGACATAATTGACATGTTGAAACAAACAGAAGTAGGTAACTTGTTGAAAGGTTTCTGATGTCAGGAAACCGGTAGTCCAAATATTCAAACAGGCCGCCGAAGATTATAAGTCAGGTTTCTAGGCCGAAAGTAGAGTTGTTTTAGTAGCTGATAGTGACTTACAGTTTTGGTAATGGAGACCAGTGTTTGGAGATATTGCCAGGTTATCACTTGTTTTTATTCAGAAGTACAATCATAGTCGTCAGCGACTCAAGTCTTGGCTCGAATGTATCATATTGCAGTTACGTTGTGAAATGAAAATGTACAGGAGCGTCTCTCGTTTAAATATCCCTCTCAGGATTCTGGTTGTGCTATAATCTGCATGAAATAAATACAACTTACTTGAAATCCATTGGGCAGCGTTTATAACCATTGATTCTGCCTAAAGGACATCTGGAAAATGAGTAAGATCATTCCATCCCTTGTCGAACATTTGGTTCTCGTAAGCCTTCTCTGACATTTTGATGCAGTAGCTGCAGTCGATAACTGTCTGAAAATTTATCTAGCACACGGATTTTACCAGTATCAAGAGGTCTAGTGTCAGTAAAATATTCCTTTGTGTTGGTGGTACTTCGATCAGTAATTTGCCAATGCGCTTGTAACTCTGGGTGAAGCTCTTGTAAAGATAGTTAAGTTGACCGACTACTCCAGAGGCTTAAAAATTAGTGTCCTGTGTTAAACGACTGGTAGTTACTGGTCCTATCAATGAAGTCTAACCCATTTTAATTTTCATAATTTATTCGCCATGTATTCAGGTTAATCACCGACATTTGAATACTGATACACACAATGGTGAAATGTTAATGCACTCAGGTGAAGAATCACTGGACGCTCTTAGTTTTTCTACGTTAGACAAGAATGTGACGTCTTTGATAAATTCAGAAGACTCACAACACGATTGCGCAGACGAATGTTCGATTTCAGCTGAATGTCATCAGAATAGTCCCCGTGAAGTGAGTATTTGTTTTGAATATGTGTGTTTGGTTACTAGAGAATTACATAACGTATGGAGAATGTGTAAACGTTTGTTTTTGTAATGACGACTGCTGTTCCCTCACTTGTGTAGGAGGAACAGAAGAATTGGATGTCTCGGTCGACGAGTGAACTGGAGTCTCCAGGAGTAACGACAGAAACGGCAGTAGTGATAACGACGACGCCAACAAAAGCAGCAATGACGACAACAAGTGAACAAGATGTTTTGAGTACAAGTCCGACTGCATCTGTTTTCAAATGTAACATGTGTTCATCGAGTTATCGTCATAGAGCGTCACTTTTACGTCATGCACGTAATACGAATCATGAGGTAGGTGAGGAGTAGTTAGTTTGATGTTGTTCATGTTTGGTGGTGGTGGTTGTGAGGTGTTTGTGTTAATATTGTTGTTTGACGGTGGTGTGTGTATGAGAGAGGGAGAGAGAGAGAGAAAGAGTGAGGAGTTAGGGGGAGGAAATACGGAGGGTAGGAGTAAGTGGTGAATAGTTTTGTGTTTCGGGATGTTAATCATGAGTATTTTGTTGGTATATTTGTGATTATATTGTGATGTGTGTTTATTTGTCTTCCCGTTGATTTGAGTACTTTGTCGGTTAATGTTTTTAGGTGAAACTGATTAGAACTCGTAACAGAACAGCGAATGGTGTGAAGAGCGAATCTCCTATGAAGGAATCAGAGGAGTGTTTGGATGATAGTGGATGCATGAAGAATGCGATATTATCGGATTTGGCGTCAAAAGAAAGTGTAGAATCGGTGACATTAGATTCTGGTGTTGTTGAGAATGAGAAGAATGCCGAGGTAGTTGCTGAGGTACTTGTTGTTGTTGTTGTTTGAATGTTTTTTGTTTAGTTTAGTAAATGATTTAATATTTGATGTTTATTTCTGTTTCTTTTTTCTAATTTTTTTGCTTGTTAACAATTAAGAACAGTCAAGTTTTCTTTGTGTATTTTTTTTTGTGAGGAGATTCAGCTAATGTTTTCATGGGCTTCTCTGCAAACATTCCTTCGAACTTTGATTTTTTTAGTTCCTGAAGGTTCTTTTGTTCCAGAGATGGCTCTTTAGTCTTTTGTTGTGTTCATTTTTGCGTTGTTTGTTCTTTCACATTTGTGAGTGATATCTTGCTCTATTTTCTATACTTCAATCTTAGCAAGTATTGTTTCTTGATTCTGTATCGTCCATACTGATAAGATTGTCCTTATTGTTTGTCGGCATTACGTAGCATTATTTGTTATTACTCACTTTTGTTTTGACTTAATTCTATATCTATATCTAGATGGAGGAACATCAATGTTTACTGATTTGAATTAGCTTCCTACCCTGTTACATTGCTAGATTAAACAAAAGTCATCCCAATTATTTGAGGTTGTTGATATATTTTTTAATATTATTTGTTCCGATGTGACTACATTCCGTCGCTCTGTAATTCATGCATCTAATAAATATTATGCATTGAAATGTTGTATTCGCAAGTTAATAAAAATCTTTTATATATATATTTATTTGAATATTCACAAGAATCATGGATATCAGTAGCGGTAGAGTGCAGGCGGTATGCTGTGCATTAATGAAATGCTGTTTGCTCAGAATTTTTTTTAATGATGACTTAATGTTTGTTATTCAATAAAATGATTACAATTGTTGTCATGTATCGTATAACACTTGAAAATTGTTGTTTATCCTAGGAATTTGTTATACTTTTCCAGAAGGTAAAAATCATGAGTAGTGAGATTTTATTGTTTTTTTTCTCCAACTTCATAAACATTGAAACTATTTTCAATGAATATCAACGTCATTTTTCAATTTATTGAGGGAGTACCATTTAAACACTACCAGTTTCTTTTAATAATACATCCATCATATATGTTAATTAATTCATTTTTATCCTTTTTTTACTTTCAAATTACAGAAGATGAAACAAACTTCTGAAATTCATTCATCATCCAGTAGTTCTTCTGTACTGACGACTAAAAAGCCTTATTCCCTCAGTCTACGAAGTCGTAGACTATCAGTACAATCTAATCAAAGTATGCAGAATACGGAAACTGCATTTAATACATCAAAGTTAAATAGGAGAAAAAATAGATCCGTTTCTCCATATTCCATTCGTCATCCACGTATCGAAGAAGAAATATCCAAATGGTAAGCTTAAGTATTTTTTATATTACAAGATAGGATGTTATGTGAATACGACAAATTGTTTTGGATTTAGCTACTGCCTTGCTGTGTTGGTCAGGATAGCTTATTATAATAACCTAGCCAGTCTATTATGTCTGAATTATGTGTTCTCTGAGGTCCTCCTCTGTCAGGTACGTTGCTTGCAGTGGGTAAGGCTAGAACTAGTAGCTTGAGGTTTAAGTTGTAAAACCAACTGTGCTGGAGTGTAGTTCCTGTAGTAAGTTTCTCACCAAATCGCCTTCTCACACAGAGTTGGAAGAGTTTCTGGTATTGGTGTTATATTCAGAAGAATGTAGTCATGCGTAATTAACCTCGACCAATTATCCTTTAGATTTCAAAATTATCATGACTACTCTGAATAGTTTTCAAATACCTCACTCAAATACCTCCTCCTATGTTGTGGTCAACTAGAAATTTATAAACTCCCAGTTATATCTGAAAGCACTCGGCTTAATCTTGTTTACGTTAAGTAGGTATATCTTATCAGAATTGACTAAACATCAAGAAGTGAATTTATTATTGAAACTCAAGATCTTATCTGCTTTCAAGAAATTATCCTGAATTTTTCATTAATACACAATCCTGTTTGCATTAAATGTTGATATTCAGTATTTCAGTGTTCTCAGCTCTAACTATACTATCCTACTAATGTTGTCATGATGGACCAAACCAGATCAGAGAACGAAATTCCACAGTAATCATGTATTCAAACTACAAATTTGCTCCTCTATCTCAATATTGTTTAGTCAATTTCACATTGTTTCCAATAAAATTGCCATCTGATTTATGTAATAGAATTAAATCTTTATGTAAATATTATAAAGCATGATACACTTGATAGTAAATTATAACACTTGTCATGTACTATTAAACATTTTTTTTACTCATTAAAACTCATTTTATTTTATCAAATGAATGCATTTTTTAAAAGACATTTCAATTAATATTACAACTGATTAGTGATTTTCTGTAAAACTTTTTCTTCCTTATAGTAGTCGTCGATCATCAGTGTCTACACAGTCTTTAAGTGATAATACTCTAATTGATGATGTTAAATCTGTCATTTCAAATGCAACAACTATTCCAGCATTTGATTATAATCATAAATCCTCATTATCTTCCAATGTGTTCAGTTGTTCATGGTGTAATCGTTCTGGATTTAAGTGTTTACGCTATCTTCAAATACATCGTGCACGTTGTTCATCTCGGCCAGATCGATTAAATCAACAAAAATCTATTTTATCAACAAATAATACATCACAAATTCAAAATTCTGTGATTTGTGAACAATGCAATCGTGAATTTCGATCAAGAACTGGTGTAAAAGTTCACCAAACTCTAATGCATCCCAATAATAATAATAATAATAAATTATTAATTCATAAAAATCAATTGTCTAATAATAATAATAATAATAGTAATAATAATAATAATAATATGTCAACCCAATCTATTGCTTGTCCCGGTTGTTCATATAATTCACCATTGTTTGACTCAACTGAAAAATTATTAAAACATTTATTAACATTAAAATCAACTAGTACCAGTCATAATCATAATCATCATCATAATCATCATACAAATCGTAGTCAATATTGGCCAAGTGTATTATCCGTGCCTAATTTAGGTTATGGTTGTCATATATGTGGATTATTACTTGCTTCGGAATCACGTTTAGATAAACATAAAAAAGCTGTTCATGAAGTATGGCTATTTCAAGAACAACAAAATCTTAGTCCTAGTAAAAAATTACCTTCTACTTAATTCATAAATCAATTTTTCGTTTGAATTGTCTCTTATTCTTGTAAATAATCAACTCACTGTAACTTTATGTCATCATAACATGAATGTGAATGTCAATCTGTTTTTTTTTTCTCACCCTTATTTTTTTTTTACCTTTCACAAATTTCTATTTATTGTAAATTAATCATCACATACAGACGTCAACTACTACTACTACTACTGATTAGGCAAGCACTATTCAATTGTAAAATCTCTCTCTCTTTTCATTTGTAATTGATCTTAATTTATTCAATCTATTTCTAGAATTTAACATGTACCGTTTCTACTTCTGTTTTTTTCTAAGAATACAAAAAAGAAATCTATTTATTTAACTTAATTTTTTCTAAATATCTCCCTATCAATTAATGTATTATTGGATAAGATTAGTTTTGGTTTTTTTAAAATTAAAAAAAGTTTGTATATTCAAATTTGAACTCAGTCATTCAACTATGTGTAACACACTGCATTTTTTCTCTCTCTTCATAAACTTACCTATCATCTTTGAACAATAGACAACAATTCTCTCTCGGTTTTTATATCATACACATTCAAATGTATATTTGTCCAATTGGAATGATTATTTCTTCTTCTTCTTCTTGATTAGTACTGCTATCATTACTTAAGGATTCTATGGTGTACAGTTTATAGCGTTTTTGCCCCTTGTTCTATTTCGAGACCACCGTTAAATTGTAAACTATTGGAATGACGATCAAAAAAAAAATCTGGGGGCAGAGCTTTGTTTTCGATTAGGATTTTTAAAAAAATGAATAAATCGTTTTCTTTTTTTTTATTTGTATGAAAATAATTCATATCTAATTAGTCGCTCTTTATTGTTTGTTATGCAATGTCCAGGGGGGGATATGTGTAAATACAAACTCAATTTTTAGGTTTGTGTTTCAATTATTCGTTTTTTTTTATTCGTCTTCTTTGTTTTTACTTATTCCTTTAATTTTTTTAATGTGTAGTGTCAGTTTCTATTCTGCTTTTTTTTATGTGTAAAAGAGAATGAATCTTTTGCTAATAAAGAAAACTGCTTATTTTCGAATTAGATTATATTTCTAAGTGTCGTAAAAAAAATTAATAGTATGTATTTATAAATATAAAATAATGAATTGTGTGAATGTATTGAATTTCTGATTTGTAAAATTTATCGGTCATAAAACAGCGGCAAAGTTGTTTTAAAGGAAAAGTGATGGGTTGGGGATTTTATCAATACAAGTGATTGGGTAAAATTCCATTGTGTTAATTGTTTCATAGCTATTCAATAATGACTTATTGCAGAAGCAGTGGTGTGGAAACTGAGGAGCCTTGATTTCACTAGTGATCAACTCATAAATGTAGGTTCGTTACGTAGACGACACATTCATCATTATCGAAAGTAACGATCAGAAGAACACCTATAATCTGATCAGTCATGTCTTTGATGACATAAAATTCACAATAGAAAAGGAGTCAAACCACGATTTTTCATTCCTGGATGTATTAATTACAAAAGGTGACACGTTAACTGAAACCTCAAATAAATCGGAATACAACGCACACAAATCTAATTATCAACAACAAGCAAGAACTCAAAAGCAATTTGCGCACAAACTTTATTCAAGAGAGAGAAAACACAATGAATTTACTATCATATCTAGTTATGAAGAATTTTAATCACATTTACTACTATCCAATATCTCACTGGGCCTCAGGAGCATTAAAATAACTAGGGTGAATTATTATACAACCAGTATCCAATGTCTTATCATTGTAAGGTTGTGGCAATTGTTGAGTTTCATTGCAATCATAAATCGATCAATGACAGATAGCACTACAGAAAAAACCTGAATCTAGTTATTAGTATTTAGTCATCTGACTATCAAGCTTATTAATCTTAAGGGTTGTTTAAACGTTGTTATACTATCATCCATCAATATATGACTGGTTCTTATATATTTCATGCAATTGATTGTTCATAATTATTGTTTATACTTCTGTATCCTTGCTTAATTGTTAACGTTTTCGGTAAACTGAATGGCATTGTTTTCGACAATTCATCAAAATTATTTCATAGGATTATCAAAGATTTGCAGTTGATCGGTCACTGGGTAGTGACCAATGTCATATAGGTTAGCTGATCGAATTCGGTCGACCAAGTTGCCACTGATCTAGGTTGGTGATAGTCGGCAGGAAACCCTAGGATTTGCTTTCGTGTTATTTGATACTTGTCAGCAAGGTCTACCTGTAGTCTTGAGAGAATTGATGCTCCCTATCAGATTCTATCCTGTGTCACCTGTAGTCATAGGCCTAGGTTCAGGGTTTACTACTGATTCCCGACCGAAGCTGCTACCTTGACGTGGTGGTCGGGTTTGCCTATCGTGATGACCCAACCGAGCTATACTGGCTGGAAAACATGTTCTTGCAGGTCCTACCATGCCAGGCTGGTCGATTGGAGAACGATGAGACTAAAAGCAGCTACCCAAGGTCTGAGGGCGAAGTCGTACTGCTGACTGCAGAAGGGGTGTGACAGCAGTAAGGTGTTTCCCTCGGACAACCAGCATCTGCAGCGATGCTGCCTTCTCACAAGGAAGAAATGGTTAGAAAAGGTCGGCCCTAAAAATGTCACACCTCCCCTACCTCACGGATTTCCGTCTCCTCGGGTAAGGGTCTTTAAGAACGGAGCTAATCCTCAAAAAACGTTTCATAAAAAGGCCGTGCGTGACCGGCCTCAAGCAGTTGTCCCTTGGACTCTGTGGTCACGCACCAACACTAATCCATCTTCCTTTTCAGGTCCCTCAAGAAACAACCTTCCACGGTGTGGGCAGCCGGGAAGTGACAACCGCCCTCATACCCGTAACAGCACGCGAGACCAAATTGGTCAAAATCAAATCCTTCCTACACCAAAGCATACCTCTCTTCTCTCTACAACTAACTCTACTCACACTCCCTTTTCTCACTGCACCGCTAATGCAGACGAAGCGAGATCACGAAACGTCGTTCCTGGTCTCTTGAAACCCCGTTCTAGACTACATATTGGAGCCTTTAATGTACGGACATTGTGTCAAATAGGGCAACAGGCATCATTAGCTAGGACTTTAGAAACTCGTGCCATCGATGTATGCTGCGTCTCGGAAACGCGCATACAGGATCCTAGTAAAGTCATTAACCTGATTCCACCTTGTCAAAACGAAGAAGCAGCTCGATTTACTCTTCGGGTATCCGGTAGCCCTGATGCTGCTTCCAGGGGTCTTGCTGGCGTAGGCATAGCGTTGAGTCCTAGTGCAGAATTATCTCTCCTAGACTGGATCCCAGTAGATAGTCGTTTGTGCGCTGTCCGACTAAACGGGACAGTAAGGACTCGGAAAGATAGGGACACTCGCCGTTGCCTCTTCGTCATATCTGCCTATGCCCCCACTGACTGCAGTGCAGACGAGGTTAAAGATGAGTTTTACAGAAAGCTTTCGGACCTCCTCCAAAAAGCTAGGCGCTCTGACATAGTAATAATGGCTGGTGACTTTAATGCTCAAGTAGGTAGACTAAGTGAGCAGGAGAGACACCTAGGTGGATGTTATGGTGTAGCGACTGAGAGAACAGATAATGGCGACCGTCTGTTGCAACTGTGCTCAGATAACCGCCTATTCTTAGCGAACACCAACTTAAGGCATAAGGAAAAGCATCTGTTGACCTGGCGACCTCCAAAGTCGTCTCACCGTTGGACTCAACTAGATCACATCGCCATCAGCCACCGATGGAGGGGTTCGATAGAAGACTGTCGCTCGTTCTGGAGCACATGTTTGGATTCAGATCATGCTCTAGTGCGAGCTCGTATCTGTTTAAGGCTTACTGGACGTAGGAAAGACACCGTAAGCAAGCCTCTTAGGGTTTTACTTAATGATAATCAAACCAAGAAAATATTTCAGGAGCAACTAGAAACAGAGTTAAGCAACCATGCAAGCGATTCCCATCCAGAAGCAGGTTGGTATGATATCAAAAAGGCTGTGGAAACAGCAGTGATATCTGCTAGGAAGGTAAACCATGAGGCTAGGATGAAGCCGTGGATTTCAGTCGCATCCACCGAACTGATGGATGCTCGAAAACGCATCCCACCTGACTCTGAGCATGATGAAGAGCGTAGTCAGCTTAGGCGCAGACTTATAAAAAGTCTGCGTAACGACCGCGAACAGTGGTGGGTGGCGAAAGCAAAAGCGATGGAAAAGGCAGCGGCGATAGGCAACACTAGACAACTTTTCCGCCTTATCAAAGAAACCGGTATTAGGAACCCGAATGTAAGTGAGACTATCTCGGAAAAGGATGGTCTTATTATCCATTCTCAATCCAGGAGACTGGATCGATGGGCAGAACACTTTAGGGATCAGTTCAACTGGCCACGAGCCACTCTTCAGTTACCCACGATCTCCAGTCATCCTGAATGGCAAATCGACGTAAGTCCCCCTAGTCTTAATGACGTTGAGAAAGCGTTAGGAAATCTGAAACGAGGACGAGCTGCAGGTCCTGATAGAGTGACTCCTGAGATATTTAAGGATGGTGGTCCAGTTTTAGCAGCTAGATTGACTGAGATCTTAGGTAAAATCTGGGAACTGGACGTAATCCCATCCGACTGGTCTCAATCCTTGATTGTCCCAATCTATAAGAAAGGACAAAAGTCTTCTTGTGACAATCACAGAGGAATAAGTCTAACTAATATAGTATCTAAAATATTGGCCTGAATAATACTTCGACGCTTAACGAAAGCTCGTGAAGAGCAGACTCGAGAAAACCAGGCTGGTTTTCGACCTGGACGTGGTTGTATAGACCACGTCTTCACACTCAGACAGGTCCTGGAACATAGACACACATTTAGGCGTCCTACAATAGTTGTTTTCCTAGACCTTAAGGCGGCATTTGACTCTGTTGATCGTAAGGTTCTGTGGCAGTGTCTGTCATTGAAAGGTGTACCACAGAAGTACATTAACCTTATACAAGCTCTTTACTCGAACACCACTGGTCGGGTGAGGGCTTATGGCGAACTGTCACCGAAATTCTTCACTTCAAGTGGTGTCCGTCAGGGATGTCCACTTTCTCCATTCTTGTTTAATTTTATCATAGACATGCTCCTAGAGTTAACATTATCCTCGTCTGAATTTTCAGGAGTAGACCTTCTTCCAGGTGGCTCGCTTATTGACTTAGAATATGCCGATGACATTGTCCTACTTGGTGAAGACGCTGACAAAATGCAGAGTCTTCTGACTACCCTAAGCAACAATGCAAACATGTTCGGGATGCGGTTTTCCCCCTCGAAATGCAAAATGTTGCTTCAAGATTGGGTTGCATCGGCACCTGAACTAGTGATAGGGAGTGAAGTAGTCGAACGTGTAGACCGATTCACTTATCTTGGGAGTCTCATCAGTGCCGATGGCCTGGTGACTGACGAAATCTCAGCACGGATACAGAAGGCTCGATTGGCTTTTGCCAACCTGCGTCACTTATGGCGTAGGCGAGATATCCGTTTGCTGACTAAAGGACGAGTGTACTGCGCAGTAGTTCGCTCCGTCTTACTTTATGGCTGTGAAACATGGCCAGTGAGAGTAGAAGATATTCGTAGGTTACTGGTTTTCGATCATCGATGTCTTCGAAGCATTGCTCGTATATCGTGGGACACCCGAGTGAGCAACGCTGTTATTAGGAATCGGGTGCTAGGTAAGAATGGCAGATCAATCGATGAAGTATTGAAACTTCATCAGTTGAGGTGGTTGGGACATGTGTTGCGTATGCCAAACCACCGGCTGCCTCGTCGAGCCTTGTTTTGTAGTGTGGGAATAGGTTGGAAGAAAGTTAGGGGCGGCCAAACCAAAACATGGCAGAAATCCATGAAGTCACTGACAAGTGGACTTAGCCATGTCGGTAATTGTCGACTACCTGGTTGGGGTCCGCGAGATGATAATAATCGATGGTTAGAGACCTTGAATGACATGGCTCAAAATCGTTCGCAATGGCGCCAGTGCATTTATTCTCTGTGTTCTCTCAAATGCTAATCTTCTGGATTCTTCAACCCCTCTAGTTTCGACTCTCTAAACTTTCCTCACTTAATCATACTTCTTGAGTAGTATCTTCTAATCCTAACCTCTCCGATTATTTCTAATTCCCTTACTACCTCTTCTACTATTGGATTTGAATTGACGATTACTTCTCTGTGCTGATGTGGTATGGCAACATGAACTGATGTACTTATGTACAAAGTTCTACGTTGCATCTGACTGACTGACTTACTACTGATTACCCTTAGCCACCATCTCATATTATGGAAGATTCTATCCTTAATGGAGTTGTGAATATGCACTGTTAAATAGTCAGTCGTATACTGGGATGAAACAATTGTCTAATAGTTTCCAGTTTTCAATAGTTCCTCAACTGATATCCATTTCTGATGACAAAATTCATTCACAATTTCAACTAATCTCCACAGATTTTTAAACTGAATTAGACAAGGAAGAATTGCATATTTGATTATTTAATATAAATTGTAAAATTTGTTTCACTGTACAAATTCAAATATCTGTTTCCTTCATGCTAAATTAAAATTTCGCATTGTCTGTCTCTGTCTTCATGCATTTTATACAAAAATTCTGTTATTTTCATAATTATTATTATTATTGTTATTTTTATCTTAGAAATAATTTTCACATTGATCTTCATTGAAATGTTGTAACAGAATTCTTAATGTTGGTCCACTTGATCGAATCATTGTGACAGCTTGTTGGTGTGTCATTGTAAATGTACTGATTCCATTAATCTCGAGGATTTCATCTCCAACCTAAATGGTAAGGATATTAAAAATAGGTAGTATAATACAAAAAGTAATGAATATCTTATATACTACAATGGACGTTCTCATTTTCATGAATATATATTGTCACGCCTGCACGTAAACACGTCAACCTGATATGCTTGAACTATTGCGAGTTTACCTAGTCAGAAAACAAGAACAAGGATCGAGGATCCGGCGACACGACATGCTACTCAAATCCGATTATCCCAACCCCCATATTTAGTAAAAATAAGAAGACGTGATATGAAATAGAACCTGTATTCTACAAGCATCCAGAAAGTACGAGGTCCGAATCCGGAAGAGAATCAGGATCCTGGACTAGGGATACGGGACCGAGCCCTGGTCCTGGTCGTGGTCATAAAACGTTACAGATAATGCGTATTTATACATTTTGGTCGAATAGGAAACAGCATCGAATTCTGTGAGATTGACAGTTAAGACGACCAACAGGAAGCAACATTTGAAGTGAAATTGATAGTCAAGACAACCAATAAGAAACAACATTGGAGTACGTGACAATGATACCTAGGACGACCACCAAATTGACCAGTAGGAATTAACCACTAGGAATAGACCAATAATTCTCTTAGGATATTGGATGAATATCCTAACGTATATTTACTAGGTCATCATTCAGTGGTTGCATGGAAATACCGCTCTCTTTCTTTATCTCTGTCTTTATATAGATATTACTGTAACAGAAGTCACTTATAGTCGTTAGGTTAAACTGGAGTGAGTAGTTAACTTCCTAACATACTCAACTTGAACTTGCGAAAGTTTCATTCATATTACTTGGAGGCTTACGTAAACCGGACTAAACAGCTGTCTCAGTGGTGCTCGATCTTTTGAGTATTCTGTGTAATTAATTTTTTAAAGCATTAAAAAATTTTGGCATTATCACACAACTCACTTTCATTTGTCCTTGTTGAAAAGCTGGTCCATTTTCAGCTATTCGATAAACAGTTAAAGGAGATGTGCTCGAGTTGAATCCACTGCGGACGGAGAAACCGAAACCATTTGGACCGCGTTGTAATGTAATTGAAAATGGACTTTTGGTGGAAGTATTATTGAAACTTGACTTTACAGTCTCGTTTTCATCCAGGAGCTAATTTAAAATAAAATGGAAAAAATATGTTGTTGAATTACTCACAAACTTAATCGTTAGTCAGTTTGTAAGGAAATTGTAGTTAGTTCATTCGAAAACTTACGTGGAGCTTGTATTTTGAATTATATTGACAAGTCCAATGCTTTCATTACATCTCTAATTTGATTTATCAAAAATCAGGTAGTGTGCATATCGTACTGTGATCCTTCAATCATCCATGTGGATTTAGATTTATAGAGTTTGATTTATTCTTTGATCTCTGCTTTGTAAGCGTATAAATAACCACTGTAAAACCGTTATCTTTAGCGGTTAAGCAAGCCAACATACATGTTATGCATGCGCTAATTAAGATATGACTTAATATCAGTGAACGCAACGTAAACCAATGACACAATAACAGTACAGCTAAAGCTATTTCCTGTGACCCAAACCCGCTGACAATAAAAAGAAGTCCAAAGTCAGTAGGAAAAATGTGTATTCCGCAAAAAGCCTCAAGCGAAAAAATTATCATATATTCAATTCAAACGTGATATATACGATACAAGAAGCGTCCTTGGAAGAGTTACGAAGTAGCAAGCCGAAAGAGAAAACCAACCAGTCTTTCCAAGTTGGAAGCACAATCAAGATGATAAGAAGCGCTTTTGGTGCGAACGTGAGATACTCGAAATTTCGTAGATAATTGGAAAAAAAATTAGGAGGTTTACCAAGTGGTTACTGTGGATCTATCATCCCAACCAATACCTTTGTACACTTTTTCTTTGTGTCTTGTTTCATTTTAGTTGAGGTTAAGACAGAGATACTTGATATGGTAGTTTTTATTTGACAGTTTATTATTTATCTTTAAAGTGGATTGAGTTAGTCATCTAGAAAAATCGAGGATTTTTATCATATAGCAATTTCAGCTCCCACTGATTATCTAAATAATTTTCTATAATTATTTACCTAGTTAATTCATTTATTTTGTTTGATTATAGTGAAACTGATATTCTGGTTAAAAATAAGATTATGAAGCAATATTACAATAGTTTTAAAAAACAATTTATATTAATCATAAGAATGACCTTGAATTTTCGATTAACTAATGCTAGATTTAACCTGTCAACATCAAAGAACAACACCAAACTATCAGTCCTTATTTGATCATTTTGTTACTTTGTCGACCAGAATGATTAGGATTGTTATTTTAACAGGAATCGGTTTTATTATTGTATGAATTGTTATATAATACATTGATTATTGAATAGTTTTCTGACAAATATGCGCGCGAACTTACTTCTGAACTTTTTGAACCATTCATGGAACGAAAACATACAGTTTCATTAGAGCATAACATTGTAGAAGTGACTAGTGGAATAAACTTTTCATCTGTATCTAAACTATCAATACGGCTATGATGTTGTTCTCCAGACAAAGAATCTGTAAATTTAACAAAACATGCAATTTTAGAATGTTACATAACATCATCATAACATTTATGCATATTTTCATAATGCTACATGTTGGCAATTTGTTTTTCTCACTTATTAAATAATTCTAAAATATGCATGTCAAATTTATTATCTATCAATTTAGGATATGGTTAGCAATACAATCGAAATTGTGCATTTCGTATTATTCAAGACTCATCATCTGGATACTCTTGTATTTCAGAGTTGATACTCACTCCAGGACTAGAACATAGTGTCACTTGCATCAATTACGTTGGTGCTTCACTACTATAATAGCTAATATAGACATAGAATCCACAAAGAATGCCAAAATGTCGAATTATCCCCACACCAGAATAATTCAAACAAATTGTCTGTTGATTCTTTTGTGGTATCATTACTTTTTAATACAGATATTATATAGACTAACTATAGCAATATAAACAACAGTGTGTAAAAAACACAAACACATTTTTTTTGTGCATGTAATAGAGTAATGATGACTTGGCTATTACTATTTACTATTTGAATTGTTTTGAATTTCAATTATTATAAAGTCAGAACAATCGTACACGGAATAAAAAAAAACGATAAAACATTTTAAACATAGGTGGTTATTTATCAGTTGTCTGTTTAAATACCTTCAGCTATTAGTTTTCCCAAATATTTGAGTTTGGAAAGTCATTTTTCTTCATTAATATAAATGTTCTCAGATTCATGACTAAATAGCTTCTGTAAAGGAATTGTGATGATTCGTATTTCAGTGATTGTTGTCTGTACGATTTAAACTTTTTTCTTCAAAGTAGTTATGAACTGTTACTTCAAAATTTGACAACTCCACGGTAGATAAACGATCATTTGTCCGCTGAAACTGAACTCGAACTTACATTTACTTAATTTCAATCCTTTAGTATTATGTATGATGTATATTAAATAGTCAACATCATACGGAATTCTTATGATGGATTCAACTGCAAAATCGTACACGGAGGTCAGCTGACAGACTCTTTTGAGGTGAAGACCGGTGTCAGGCAAGGTTGCTTACTCTCACCCTTTCTCTTTCTCCTGGTCATCGACTGGATTATGAAGACGTCAACATCTGGAGGGAAGCACGGTATCAACTGGACAGTTAGGACGCAGCTGGACGATCTGGACTTCGCAGATGACCTGGCTCTTCTATCGCACACTCAACAACAAATGCAAGAGAAGACGACCAGTGTAGCAGCAGCCTCTGCAGCAGTAGGTCTCAACATACATACAGGAAAAAGCAAAATTCTCCGATGCAACACAACATGCACCAACCGAATCACGCTTGATGGAGATACCTTGGAGGACGTTAACACCTTCACATATCTTGGCAGCATCATCGACGAGAAAGGTGGATCGGACGCAGATGTGAGGGCGCGGATTGGCAAAGCAAGGGCTGCATTTCTACATTTGAAAAATATCTGGAACTCCAAACAACTTTCAACCAAAACCAAAATCAGGATCTTCAATACAAATGTCAAGACAGTTCTACTGTATGGAGCGGAAACATGGAGAACTACCAAAGCCATCATCCAGAAGATACAAGTGTTTATTAACAGTTGTCTACGCAAAATACTTCGTATTCGTTGGCCAGACACCATCAGCAACAACGAACTGTGGGAGAGAACAAGTCAGATTCCAATGGAGGAGGAAATCAGGAAGAAGCGGTGGAAATGGATAGGACATACACTACGAAAAGCACTCAACTGCGTCACTAGACAAGCCCTCACATGGAACCCTCAAGGCAAAAGGAAAAGAGGAAGGCCAAGGAACACACTACGCCGAGAAATAGAGAAAGATATGAGAGGAATGAACAAACATTGGACAGAACTGGAGAGAGAAGCCCAGGACAGAGTTGGTTGGAGAAAACTGGTGGGCGGCCTATGCTCCATTGGGGGTAACAGGCAAAAGTAAGTAAGTAAGTAATGATGTATATTGCTTAGATTGGTAAGAAAAAAGTAATACAATTCGTAATAATACAAACATTAGGCGGTAGTTTTTGATTACACATAGAGAGTAATTGCCCTATAGTTATAGCTAGTATTCGATAATGAGAAATACTTAGGAATTCATCAAGTTCGTTTTGTTTCTTGAGGCAAAAAAATGTTACATTCAAGTTTTATTTACAACATTTGATTTACCAATTTTCTCAATTGTTAAAATTAATTGTTGTTGACTTTGACGTATAAGATTGACAATATCCATATGATTAAGTCCTTGTAACCAATAACCATTTATACCCAATATACGTTGTCCAACTTCTAATTTTCCACATTTATCCGCTGGGCTACCTGGAATTATACGACCTTTTAGCAAAAACAAAATAGAGAAATATTTTGATTGTGGATAGAATCAATTTTGATTTCGGTAATCATTTAAGTTTGCCTAAAAATAAAATACCTATAAAAGTCACTGAAAATAAAATATTGGCTGTAAAAGTCAGCCATTCCTAGAAATTAAAAAAAACATTTTCTACATTTCTACTATTGTTAGTATAAATAAGAGAATATTAATAAGTCTGCTAGATGAACGCAAGATTGTTATGAGTTTCTAATAACCCCAGACTAAATCTACACTGCAACTTGAACACAAGAGAAAAGGCGCGAAGTATGAGATGAATGCTTCACTCCAGCGTTAGTATTTGTACAGGAAAAAGAGGGTATTTACAGAGTTACTCATAATTCTTGGCTTCTAGAAAGTTTGAAAACCACGCTAAATCTAGTAGCGGCATGAAAAATATCCAGTCAGAATCATGACTTGGCTTTTGCCAGCATGCTTCACTTATGGCGTAGGCGAGATATCCGTTTGCCGACTAAAGGACGAGTGTACTGCGCAGTAGTTCGCTCCGTCCTACTTTATGGCTGCGAAACATGTCCAGTGAGAGTAGAAGATATTCGCAGGTTGCTTGCTTTTGATCATAGGTGTCTCCGAAGCATTACTTGTGTATCGTGGGACAACCGAGTAAGCAATGTTGCTGTTTGGAAACGGGTGCTAGGTAAGAATAGCAGATCAATAAATGAAATATTGAAACTTCTTCATCAATTGGGGTGATTATACCTGTGTTGCGCATGCCTAACTACCGACTGCCTTGTCGAACTATATTTTACGATGTAGGAATGGCTTAGAAGAAAGTTAGGGTCGGCCAAACCAAAACATGGCACAAATCCGTGAAGTCACTGACACGTGGACTAAGTCTTATCGATAGGTACAGACTACCCAGTTGGGGCATGTAAGATGATAATAATCGATGGTTAGAGACCCTGAATGACATGGCTGAAAACCTTTTGCAATGGCGCAGGTACATTCATTCTTTTTGTTCTCTCAAATCCTAACCTTTAGAGTTCCTCATCACCTTTATCTTTTTCTTTTTAAGTTTATTTCACTAGATTCTAATTCTTGAATAATATCTTCGAACCCTAATCTCTCCAACTACTTCTAATGCTTTCACTACCTCTGCTACTATGGGATTTGAATTTAAAGTTATATCTCTGTGCTAATGTGGTATGGCAACTTGAACTGATGTACGCAAGTAGGAATTTCTGCGTTATAACTGACTGACTGACTGAATCACATTTCAAATGATTAATATTTGTTTTATTTGAGAATCTCTTTGGTTCATTCTTGTTAATTCATATCTACCTAACTAATTTCTATTTTTTATTAGTTACAATATTGTCATTGTTCTTCATGTATATACTCACCTATTTCACTTGCTTTTTCTTTATTCAAAGAACTGACAATCACAAAACCAAAACCTTCATCTTTTTCTTTTGACAACTTTACATTGATTATATTTGAACTGTCTGTATCTTTTATCGGTATCTCTGAAATCAATCAAACATAAATAAAGAATCTAAAATCGAAGAAACAATTGACATTGAAAATTAAAATTGTTTTAAAAGTCGTAAAATGTATGTGAGGGCAAACATTATCTTATACGAAATGCATTTGTTAATGATTATTTATCATAGGATATCATTCTTACATTTAAATCTAAGAATGGGAATATTTTCTTATAAAGAATTATTTTATATATTATAGTTATTCACAATTAATGAAAATAAATCCTGCACTCAGAATGCATAGATTAAATACAAGTAGTAGTGTGTTTGATTTGAATTGAAAAAAATTACTAGATTTTATATGGAA
This sequence comes from Schistosoma turkestanicum, assembly GCA_944470395.2. Taxonomy (NCBI): domain Eukaryota; kingdom Metazoa; phylum Platyhelminthes; class Trematoda; order Strigeidida; family Schistosomatidae; genus Schistosoma; species Schistosoma turkestanicum. Next base: position 43,300,799 of record OX103971.1, read on the forward strand.
TTATTCCAGTGTTAGAAGCTGCACCCAACATCGACTTTCTCCTTTGAAGACACTTCGTGGAGTAGATCAAAGTGAACAGAGATCTGTTTCTTTTGACTTTGAATGGCTATCAATTGTCTGAGTATATTAGTTTGAAAGATGTATTAAGAAAAATGTTTATTATCATTCTGAGAGATATATTCGTTTCAAGATAAAATTTTATAACAAAGTTTACTCTTAATAGTTGCCTTCAATGAATACTGCCAGCAAGCCATAGATTTTGAACTTAACTAATTTAACATAGTCATTTATGTAATAGAGATTTCTTGATTGATAATAAATAAACTAAACAGTCATTCTCCAACCATTTGGCTTACTGTTGTTTCGACTGTTACTTGTGACAATAGTTAACTGATTTCGGTGGATTTTGGTTTTCAAAAATTTATTTACGATAATATTTTGCTGTTCTTATTTTGAAAATTAATTCAAAATGACTCAGACATTCTGGTATGTTGGTATCAAAGTTTTGTATAACTCCCCTTATGCTGTATGAATTTCTCAGTCTGGTGTACTTTTAACTATCTTTCTTTTCTAAGAACTAGCATTCATTATTTTAAAAGTTGTCTTCGAAGTAAAATAAATATATTTTATTGCCCCTCAAACTGTTTTTACTAATGGTTTTTATTCAGATTCAAAAAGTAAACAATCTTATGAAGCGTGTGCCGTGTTCCATATTCATTCCTTCCTAGGAGGCACTTATTTATTATGTTACATTAAAAGATTATAGATTTTCCGGTTTCATAGAACCGATCTGGAATTTCTTACAGGCTTATACAGAACTAACAAGTAAATCTCGTTCTTATACAGAAATGATGAGTTCTAGTCGAGAAATATCTCTGAAGTCCATTGTTTCCATCACTTGTCCATGACAAGTATTGAATATCATATTAAACTGAACGAAAATGTTGTCAGTAATTTAGTTCGATGTGTTATACTACTAACACGACTTTCAGTGCAGCTTAAAAAACCATATTATTAGCTGAAGATAATCATATGAACAAGAACCAGCAATAATTCTATGCACTAAGTCTTAATACATTGAATATCATTGTTTGTTAACGATTGATGCTAATTTACCTATAAACGGATATATTTATCTATGTGAGCTTACAAAATTGGTTATATTTCAGTATGATATCTTATATTCAAGCAAAAGAAAAGTATTATAAAGTGTTATCAAGAGAATATTTCTAATAATTTTAGTGAACATTATTTATCATTCAAAGAAAATTCTTTATCATTAGATATGTACCTCCAAAACTCGGTTTAATATTTAGTATAGTAAGAAATACTACTTATATCTTCATAAGTAGATTGAATGGGTATTGTTAAATTCTATTCACTTAGAGGAGAAATTTGGACTCATTCTAATCATGAATACAAATAGTTCATTCATCAAAATTTGTTTATTTCTAGTCATCAGTGTTATACAAAACACAAATAATAAAGAAGGATAAAAGGATAAAAACACAGCATCAATTATTAGATGGAATTAAACATATTCTCTTGAAAAATTAAGTGGCACTAAGATATTCTTAGTTTTTCAATCTGGTTTCTGCAGTTATTAAAAGAATTTATGCGAGACTTTCAAACGGTCAGCAGTCAGTTCTGAACCAGTGGTTCGTGGGCATAAACTTTACTTCAGTCACTTGCGTTCAAAGAGACCAGAAGCATTAATTGCCCTTGCTCATACAGCATGTTTCAAAGCAGTTAAATAAGACATGATGAATGTTCAGTCCACTGAAGAATCTAGAAACACTATTGAGATACGCTCTAAATTGAATTTAAGGAAAACCAATGATTTGTCAAAGGTATGGTTTTGTTATTGATGAATAAGCAGTGATTGGGTAGAAATTGCATTTCGTGAGGTGTTTAAGGTGTTTAACGCGTTCGAATGTCTCTAAGGTAAAGGGTTTGTTATATCAGTAAAATAGAGAATAGTCGTAACGTTCGATAGTGTAAGTGACAGCTGATATATGTGTCTAGTGTTAACAAGCGTTGATCAACAGCTGAACAGGAACTAGGAGCGAACAAACATGGAACTTATAGCGCTTAAACAACAATTCAGGTTATGCATAAAACACGCAATAACTATTAGAGTATTTGAAAAAAGGGAAATAATATAATGATAATAAAGATATTAATAATAATAAAAAAATGCAATAGACGCTATCAGTTTATGTAAATATTTTATCATATTACACAACAATATAATACGCGTCATATAGCACAGAAATTGTCAAGGGTAAGATTGTTTACTGAGTATTAATGAGTAGTATAAATCAATATGCATGAAAGGAGAGAAGGGGAGAAAAAGAATTAACACTAAGATTATTGCACCATTACATTAGTTCCTACTAGGTAGATACACTGATATTGTCGCTATATAGAATATAATCCATAGTGGTTTATCACAATAATGATGTTAAACAAACGCAATCAAAAATTTTAGAAAATTACACCAAAATGCAACTAACTTTACCTGATATTTTCATGTCTTCAGTTTTATTTGATGAATGTATCCTACGAACAGTCAATGTGACAAAACCATTATTATTCTTAGCTGCTAATCGAAGTAATTCTTCAATTTCATTTGGTTTACAATTCAATACAGAATGATTTTCAATAGCCACTAATAGATCACCTACCAATAAATTTTGACATGATTTGTCTAAACCTGTATTAGATTCCACAGATTGTATACATGGCTGAAACCAAGAAATTCAGATTAAAAAAATAGAGGTTTGTAAGAAGATATTGTCTTAATAAAATTAATATTGTATAAAGTTAGCTAAAGTGTGAAACTGTTGTGGACGTTGAATCCACAGAACTCACTTGGAAAAGGTCTTGATTTTGTAATTTTATTCTGAAATTTTGAATATGTATGTTTTCTCGCCGGAGATGCTAAGTTGGCCTTTAGCTTACATTTCTCATTTGGCTCTCCTACGGGCGTTTCTATCATTGTATATTAATCTTGATTTGTTTGTTTGAGAGACCTCATACTTTCTGAGTGCTTGTACAATACATTCTCTATGCCTTATCAAAACTTCTTGATCTAGTTAACAGGGCCTGGGACAAATGGATTAGATTAGCCAATCGTGTCCCTGTATCGTTGATTTTCGTCGCAACTACCGAGTAAAGTGAACTTGTAATCGTTTCAAGCATATCAGAAACAGTTTATTTTGAGTAAACCAGATGAAATGCTTCAATCTTCATATTGTATTACAAAATTATTTTTTTTGTATGTGTATTTACATTAAAGATATTTAGGATGTTATCATTCTACTGAGTTTAATCGTCTTTCACTTTTAAATAATTTTCATTATTCTGTAAATGTTTTAATTTAATGCTATTTGAATGATAATAATTAACAAGTAAAAAAAGACATATTAGCTGACTGTGTCAATACATCTAAATTCTATTTTTTAATTTATTACAGATGTGATACTTGATGATAGAATTGATACCATAGTCCAAGTTGATACTAACTGTTATTTTACATATACAAGATGGAATCAGTTGTTTAATATTCACGAGTGTAATCTAGTTAATCTGTTTAACGTTAAATTTCTAATTTGTAGTCATTACAATTTAAAGAAATTTTGAACAATTAAATAGATTATTAAAGAATTACGTTTCGGATATCTTTTAGAGCTTTAGTCGGTATGTCAGTATTATTCATCACTCAAAAATATAGATTATAATTTGTTAGAACAATGTGTTTGATAAGGACAGAACTTTGCTATGCTGAATTTATAGATATTAGCTCTTATGGAATCTTTGACAAGTAATTCAACTCTTCAGTTAATTTTTATTTATTCATGTGATGAAAATTTATTTGACCTTATTCATTCTGGTATGATATGCCAAGACAGAGAACACTTTCCTATTATTAAAAATCAACTCATTTTAGACTAATAATTTTGAAATATATCTGTTTAAGTGATTGCACAGGTGTTTAAAAATTTATCCAATTATTCAATTTCTAATAGACAACTCAGATAATTATCATGCTATCATTTTACTAAACGATTGAATGTTTGCCATTGTTGGTCTTGTGAACAAAATTCTGTTCATATGATGTAAAATGACTTTATTCTTTTTGAATTATTTTAGAAGAATGTAAATGCATTATATTGTCCAAATCTTTATCCGTTTTTTTCTTTGAAATCAATTTGAAGAGTAAGTGATGCTAAAAAGTAGTTCAAAATTGATAAAGGTATCTTATGTAATTTATCAAATGTTTCTTAATCCACAATTTGAATCGCTAAATAAAATTCTGTTTTCAAGAGATTTATGCGAGTTGACTCAGATTTATGCTGAAAATAATAACAACTATTCATTTCAAAATTATGGCGTATTCAGTCCAAATTAATAGTATGAAACAAAGTGTGTATTATAAGATGATATAAGTGTTTTGCGTTTCTTGACCGATAAAACTAAGTTATAAATCAAACAAGGTACTGATCTGAATTTCAATGGTAACAGTACTTTCCTGTCTTTATAATCGATTATATAAGCTGGTATGTGAACAGCAGATGAAAAGCTTCCAGTAACTGACCCCTCTCTTAACAAAAATAAACGAATTTGAAATAACAGAATTTTCACGTTTTAACTGCACCTGGAGCCCTTCTAGTGTTATTGCTCCTACCAAGCCCAGATAAGTGAGGAGGGTTGGAAGAAGCATCAACAACCACACAACTCAAACAAATAACCCCACTGAAAAATCGCTAATCAGGAAAATGTTTAAGTCAATTAAGCTTTACCATTTGAGTTGAAGAATCACCACATTGAAAAGTTTTGACAACTTGTAAACAAAGCCGAGATTCTTCAGAAGACATGTGAACTATATCTCCTCTAACAATCAAAAGGACAGTCAACATAGATGCATGAATGTCGACACAATGTCGAAGACCTGAAGAACGATTCCAGTAACCACAGAAGACAAAAAATGCACCATCACTCTGCTAAGAAGAAGTGAGCCTCATTCGACACAAATTTTACAGAAAAAACTAGCTTTGGAAGATTAGTTAGTGTATTTTGATCGTAATGATGAAAATATTCCGCGATAAGAAGGGTGATAATCTTATATCTGCTAGATCATCCGCTTATCCTTCAGAACAAAGAAGGAAAGGGTTACAAGTGATGTTTTCAAGTGATGCGGACAGTGCAGACTATATCATTCAGTTTTAAGAAAGGCTGCAGTCCACTGAAAAGGATCCGGTCGCCGTTATGGTGGACTTGAAGGCTAAAATCAGGATACACAAAGCTGGATACGAAAGTATCATGGAGTGACCGTGACTCGAAGTAATGACCGAGGATGTCAACTGATAGGTAGACCTGTTTTCAGCAACATAGTTGAAGGTGAAAGTATTTTTTCCCATACATGTGTACACACAGCTTTCTGAGTTTTATCGGAGCCTTCCAAAGCAATAGGCTCAAACATTTTTAAGGGTACAATCTTGGTGCCGAATTTCTAGAAGCGGAAATCTTTACATACGTGGGCTGCCAATATGAAGGCACTGCTCGATAAAGCTAATGTAACATTCCAATAAGTGATGAATATCTAAAACTTAAAATAACTTTCAGGTAACATCAAAATAAGAATTTTTAACGCCAACGTTAAAATAATTCTACAATACTAAGATTAAAAAAACTATCGTAGCCATCATCAGAAAGTTCTGTGTTCACAAAAACACGTATCTATGCAAAATACTCTAAATCTGTTGACCAGATACAATCAGCAGGACTTATTTCGGCAGAGGACAAATCATCCGCTAACTAAATAGGAAATCAGGAAACGACTCTGGAGGTAGATAGATCACACTTTGTGGAAATCATTCTGCATCATAAGCAATCCCTGACTTTGAATTTTCAGGGTGAAATGAAAAGAGACAGATCATAGAACATTTGTGACGAAAATTGCGAGGTAGACATAAAAAAATAAGAAGCACTTTGGAGAAACTGGCTTGTAATTAATCTAATTTAACAAATATTTCGATTTTAACATAGTGAAATTATTGATTTTTGTATAATGAAGTATTATTTTAGTATCATCTCGTCAATTTCTGTTACAAATTACGTAATTACTTAAGATCTTAGATAATTTTACACACGTCAATAATTCTGATTACAACCAGACCTAAATATCCATGAGCTTATAGATAACTAAGAAGTTCAATTGTTTAATTTTCTAGTGAATGAATAAAATTTATTCATTTTCACAAAACTGAATAATTTTTTAAGTTCGAAAAACAATTCAAGTGAAGTAATACACATATTTTTTTCTAGAAAAAAAAAAAACATTTTACATTATTGCAACTTTAAGAGTAGAAGTGTTGATATTATTAGAATATACCAGTGAAGTCGACTGACTCACGAGAAGTTAAATACATCATAATATTCACAATGATATCATTCACTTACTAAATCCTGTTCAATATTTTCTTTAACAAAATTCAATTTTCCATCTTTTGTACTATAAAGAATTTTCATATCTTTTTCAGTCAGATGATCATGATTTATATTATCAGTGTTAATTTCATGATTATTCAATGTTTGTTTATGTGGATTTTCTGTTTGTATTGATGGAGATGAAAATGGTGAAGATAATTGATGTGATAAAATACCATCAGAATGTTGATAGTTTACATTTGGTTGTTGTTGCTGTTGTTGTTGTTGTTGTGACGGTTCATTTATTTGATGTTGATTTTGATTGGGCACATCAGGCTTTTGATCATTATGTCGTAGTCGAATATTATTCCGACGAGAAGGAGTACTGATTTGATGATTGTTTGTGTTCAATGTGTTTAATAATTGTGATATAGGTATATAATCTGGTGTTTCACATGGACCACTCTTACCTATGCCTGGTGTAATACACTGTTCAGGCAACCATGTTAAAGATTTCTCATTCACTGATGAATTATTTACACTACTGAGATCAGGAGTATTTGAAGAGAAATATTTATTATTTGTTTGTAGATTAGGATTTGTAGACTTTTTACTATGACCATTTGGATTTAATACTGTTCTTAAGAACGATATCATTTCAGTTTTATTGGCTTCTGTAACTGTTGGCAATGTTGTTGATGTTAAAGGTGGTTCGTTTAAATTCAAATAATTATTTGTAGATTTTTTAAAGTTGAAATATACATTTGCATAATTTATTTGTTTCAAACAATTTGAACAAACTTTATTGAAGATAAAAAAAAGAAGCGAAATTCAAATGAAAATAAAATACAAATTTTAATTTAGAGTTAAATTTTGTTTCAAATTTAATTACATTGCAAAGAAACTAGTTTTTTCTTATCCCACATTCTCTGGGTGTGGTTTGGCATTGAACAAAAATGCATAGACTGAAAACCAATAAAGTAGACAACAATGTTTTTGCATATAAATAAACATTAGTAGTAGTATGAAACTCTTAAACAAAATTAACCAATCCAAATTGTACATTTATTTCTTACATTATTCTTGTGTACACACCCAGTAGACAGGAACTAATGAAATGACTCATTTTAAAATATATGAGTAATATTGAATACCAACAGTAATAATAATAACAATAATAATATTTGACACAATCTGATTGAACTAGGTGTCGTAGATAGTATAGAAATGACTTATCTAAATAATGTATTTCGCAGTCATCATCATCATCATTAACAGCAAGGTAGAACTTTGCACGTAAGTACAGCAGTTCAAGTTTCCATACCACATTAGCACAGAGATATAATTGTCAATTCAAATTCTATAGTAGTAGCGGTAGTAAAAGTATTAGAAGTAATCGGAGAGATTAGGGTTCGAAGATGTTATTTAAGAAGTATTATTCAGTGAGGTAAATTTAAAGAGAGTAAGATAGATGTGGTGAGGAATTCAGAAGGTTACAATTTGAGAGAACACAAAGAGTAAATGCACCTGCGCCAATGCAAACGGTTTCGAGCCATGTTTCATTCACATTCGAGTTCCTAATACCGGTTTCCCTGGTAAGTCCGAATAGTTGCCTACTGATGCCTATCGCCGTTGTCTCTTCCATCTTCCTTGCTTTCGCTACCCACCACTGTCCTATATCATTGCGAAGGCTTTTTGTCAGCATGCGCCTGAACTGACTTTTCTCCTCATCTCACTCAGAGCCGGGAGGGATGAGCTTTTGTGCATCCATCAGTTCGGTATGTGTTATTGAAATCCACGGCCTCTCCCGAACCTTATGGTTTACCTTACTAGAAGATATCACTGCTGTTTCCACAGCCTTTTTGATATCATTTCAAGCTGCCTCATGGTGAGCATCACTTATTACATGGCTGCCTAACTGTTTTTCTAGTGGTTCCTGAAATATATTCTTAGCTTTATTATCATTAAGTAGAGCCCTAACAGATTTCCTTGCAATATTTTTCTTGCGTCCAGTAAGGCGCGGTAGTTGATTAGGGAGTAACTGAAGATCATAAATTTCAACTGAAAAAAGCCTAAATTACCTAGTTTTATCTAGACAAGAAGTTATATCATCAACGCTGATAAAAGTGTGTGACGTACGCACTTGTTAACTGGAAGAACATTATATTCACTTAATCATGACAACTTATTGTTCATTACACTATGAAAAATAAAGAAATACTGAACAGCGACCGTTCGAGAAAACCAGACGTTTCATGTGCAAAAACACAAAATAGATATAATTTCTGAGTTTCGCTGACTATTATTAGGTTAAGATTAGATTAATATTAGTTTTCAGATTTTCACAATGAATCTCTAAAGTATTTTTAAGTATATTTAGTAATCCATTCGGTATTTGATTTATGTGAATCAACAAGGTGTTATAAAAATAATTTGACTATATGAAATGTTGTTGAAAGTTGTTGTGGTGTTTTGTTCTCTGAGCTGGATGTTTTGGTTTTGGAGCTTTCGTTGTTCTTCTGAACGACATATTTAAGGTCAACAGCAACCAATCAAGATCGAGGTTAACAGAACAAGTTACAGGTCGAACGTTGATAAATTCGAATACTTCACTTCTTTCCGAAGTTTGTGCTGATGATGTTGTTCTGAAGAACAACGAAAGCTCCAGCTCAGAGAACCAAACACCACAACAATCATCCACCTGAGTTGAAAGTTATTTAAAGCACATTCATTTTTAATGTTTATTGTTCAATGATTAAAAGGGAAGTCTTAAGTAACTGGACGGTTTTAATTACAGCTAATAAGTTTAATTAAAAGGAAATTAAATAAAAATTGCACTAATAATCTATGCATAAAATATCATTAAAAATATTCAGTAAAATAAATACAATTCTTTTGTGATTTACTTACTTACCTTGAATCACAGTAAATTGCATTGAATTCGATTTTGAGTATACATTCAATAATTGTGAAAATTGAGATTTAGTCAAGTTGGTTACATCGAATTTACCGATTTTCACTATAAGATCACCTGGTTGTAATTTTGTTTTATTCAACTGATTGTCATTGTTTATAGCAACCTGTTCATTGTGAAATGAAATATTTGTTAGAAATATTATCTGGCAAAATGAAATCTTATTACTCGGAGCTAATTATCATTTAATTTTTGATTGTAACTAAATTTAATTCTTTATGATCATTATATATATGAAGTGTGTTAAGTGTAGAGCTTGAATAGAACGATAACTTCTTGATGATTATTTGTTTACAATGTTTATGGCTAGACATACTAAACTGCTATATTAGTCATTGGTGTACATCAAAGTAGTCAGTGCTATGGAATTTCATTGAGTTATTCATATTGTCTTTGATTAAGTTTCATGCTTTCTCTTTTGTGTACTCATTTAATCTTACAGGCAATATGCTTATGGGATATTCATGATCACATTACATATTTTCAACAATTTTAGATAAAGCGTTTGGTAAGTTCCTGTCCATATAAATGTAGGCAGCCAGGTAAATACAATGAGTAAAACCCAGTTGTTTTAATTCACTGACAGTTCGCATTTCAATAGCACAGGATCATACAAAACGTACTTTTTATGCGTATAATATAAGTAATTAGGCATAATATTCTAGTTAAAAACTTACCTGATTAACCAAACATCCATAATTTGTATAAAAATAAGTAAATCCATAATCGTTTTCATTTTTAACCAAATTTACAGTTCTTAGAGAATTACAACAATTTGAGCAAAGCTTTATCAACAATAATAACAACAAAAAAGTGCAATTTATTGGCTCAATTTATAACAATAATATGCATATATAGCTAAAGTTTGTCAAATAATGTCCAGTTACAATTATAAAAAGACAGAAATTCTTCGGGGTGCACTTAAAGTCAAGACAAGACTTCCGCTTTGTCTAACAACGACGTGCACCTATAGAGTTATTTACTCCTATGGGATAAGTAATACTGATCACACAAAGCAATCATTTTCGAAATGAATCTAAGAACAATACTAGGAGTGGCTTTCGAAAGGGGAGCGCGCGTTGTTCCTGAGGGTTGTCCTTTAAAGAGTAATATATACAGCCAATAGAATTCGATCAAATGCATTTTGGATTTAAAAATTTTGAAAAAATTATTGATTTAAAGTTATAGGATCAAGAAGTTTAGCTGTACAAAAAATAATTATGATAATAAAGAATTTATCTTTCGCAATGAATAACAAAATGGTTTTGTATGATGTAGTGCAACTGATTTTCTCATTATTTAACGACAATATTACGTTCTGCTTGCAGATTACAAGCAACTTGAAAGGATTTATCTGAAGCTAATCACTTGAAAAAAATCGGTAAACCCGAGTGAAGAACATTCAGAAATTATAGTTTTCATTAATATATTCCTCGCTGATACCGTTTTATCTAATAATATGCCATAAAACCTGATTGTGAAGGACTGCTTCTTAGTAACACTGTTCATTACATAAGACTGGCCTAGAGTTCTTTCACTATTTGGTAAATCCAGTCAAGAAACAGTAAAGAAATACTAATGTTTTGTGAATTAGGAATAATAATTATTAGTTTTCGACTGTTATTTGTGAATATGAATGACAATGATTCGTATAATCGAAAGTGCGCAGGTTTTATTACACTAGTGCCTTGAAGCTTTTACACCAGTGCTTGCTGCTATATGATTACGTTTACTCCTATTACACTTTCTCGATGTTACAAAAGCTTTATGTATTTTAGTCGATCTCAAATAAGTGTAACTGTTAATATCAAATAAACATCTGTTGTGGCTTGAAATTTCTGTAGTGATACCGATTTTAATCAAAGCTTAATGTTGAGTGAATATCACCACATTTGGAGGTTGAGTTAATTATAAAGGTGAGTTCTGTCATTAAGCCTAACTAATTATAACTTAAAAATTGTAATGAGCTGAAAAATCATTTATGTACATTTGTCTTATATAAAAATCAATATTACCTATATTTTATTTGACTTAGTGAGTAAGTAGGGTTATTTACCTAAAAACCGGCTCAATATGTTACATTCTTTGAGTAATGCACTCACATGTTTGACATAGGATTTTGCAAATTTTGATTTAATCTGAGCTTCAACATTTGAATTTGTCTTGTTTGGTGACAGTTCTGAAGAACTGCTCATTGAAGAACACAAACTGGCTGATTTTAATTCATACAAATATTTGGCAGAAATATCATCTCCAGTTAAAGAATTAATTGAAGGAATCCCCAGTCCTCGTAGTAAAGTAATTTGAATAGCACTGCCTACTGGAATTTTGGCTAACAACTGTACAGCATATTCAGGAGTGTAGCCGGCTAAACGAAAACCGCCTGCAGCGAGTAATATATCTCCTGATCGTATTGAATTATTCTTTCCACGCGATTGAACTAAATCATTGTCATATGTCAGTACATTATCACTCACACTTCGTATCTGTAATAAACGTTGAAAGAATCCTTCTTGTTTATCCGGCGAATGGGATGTTGTGTTGATATCTAATATGCCTTTCGGGATAAATGTTATAACACCACATAAAGTTAAGCCGAAGCCAGAAGGCCTTTTAATTAAACAAGTATCAATCAGTTTAACATTGCTCGATAACATCATCTGTAATCATTGAAATTAATAGAACAAATATTTATATAAATGCATTGAATCGTATTAAAAAGAATAAAAAGTCCAACAAAAATTCGAGAATGAAAAATTTATATTGGTGAGAATTCTACTGTAGTTGAAAACATTTATCCTTCTTGATAAACTCTAATAATCAATAAAGATTTACTGTGGACAGTGTTTTGCATATGTAGGACATTGAATCAATTAAGTATGGTTTTAGATTATCATATGTTCGTAGAGTGACATGGATAATTAGTGGCTTGTTGGGAAGTAATTGCTTCCTTTCCTGTACTAACGTTTTGACCAGGAATGTTTTTTGATAATAACTTTTATAATCTGATTTAAGCAGTCTGCTATGATAAAGCTTATACATCCAAATTTTGTGAAAATATACGATTACGAACAAAGTGTAACCTAAGCGTTAGACATAATAATGTACAATAAAGTATTATGATCTGTAACGAAGCTGGTAGATAAAGACAGCCTACAAAAAATTACAGCGTAAATAAGGATTGTTAGCATTTATTATTCAAAAATTAAGACAGGAGAACAACTGTTAAACTAACTTATAAAACTGAACTATTCTTTATCCGATATATTTTATAAATTCATATTCTTCATCCTGGTGGGTAAATATTGACCAGTCGGTGTGAAGTAGTGACTTTGAGGGTGATATCTAGGCTAATGTTGTTAGACAAGACCACACAATCTCTCTTGTTACAGCTTGCGCATCTCATATTCATAATGTTATTAGCTTAGTTCAATCGCCTATAATTGCCCAATATTAACCATGATATAAGTAGTATTCGTAAAATATTTAAATGGACAAACTTGAAAATTGGACTTAGCTTTAGCTACAAAATATTCTGTTTTTAAAATTTCTTTTCCCCGATTTCTTCGGCATAAATAGATGGGTCTGAGAATAGTTTTAGCGTCTTGAACTGGTCTACAACACAATATCCCATAAATATGCTGATACGATTCAACGTTTAGAAAAAGAAAGATCAATGTAAGACTACTGTTGGAAACTTTAAAGCATTGTACCACTGTTTAGTTCATAACTCTGATCAAACTCAACAGCCCCAACAATTTTGTACTCGCAGTTTAGGAAAGGGTCTTCATAATGATCTAACATTAGTGTTTGCAAATTCTATCGTTTAAATTCTATGTAATATAAACATTTGAATATAAACAGAATAAAGTCTAAGAGTTAAATATTTCTCACAGCGAAAGATACTATTTATTCAGACTGTCTAGGTCTATTTATTTTGCTACAAATTCTAGATAATCTTCAGAATCGCACCGTTACAAACGAATGAACTTGATTAGGGTTTGTATTAACTGACAAATTATTTTACCGTTTATCCCAGGTTTCGAAGTAACCACTTCTTATTAGTATATGTCATTATTGAAGAAAAGAAGTTTATGAAACTACCAGTGATGATGGTCTAACAAAAGATTGATTAAATTCTCGCAAGAAACCACATTGTGAAATGTTGTGATCTAACATGTTTGTTTCAACTTCACTTGGAGCCCCACTGGAGCTATTGCCAGTCCCAAGCCCGGATAAAGAAGAGGAATTAGACATAGGGGTAGTGATTCCATCCGTAGAAAACTAACTTCTTAAAAAACGCCAACAAAAAAAATTATTCAAACCCTTTTAACTCTGCCCTGGGAGTTAGAAGGTCTTCTTTCAGAAGAGTTATGACGTCGCATGATGAAAACCGAGTTTCTTCGGAAGTCACGAGGCAGGAAATTAACGTAAACCAGAACGGCCAGTGAAAAGAAAGGAAGCCGAAGTTATCAGCAACATTGAAGAATAGAGAAACAGGTGAGTAGAGCACTTTAAGAAACTCTTGAATCGAACAGGCAGACTGAACCCACACAATATCGATGCAGCATTCACGGACCTCCCAATCAATGTCGACTAAAACAACAGTTGAAACGTCCAGCATGGCCATCAGAAAAATCAATAGTGGCAAAGTAGTGGGACCAGACAACATTCCAGAAGAGGCAATCAAAGCAGACGTGGCAGCAACTGCCAAAATATTTTACATTCTCTTCAAGAAGATTTGGGATGAGGAACAAGTACCATCAGATTGGAAAGAAGAATAACTCATCAAAATACCGAAGAAAGCCGATCTCAGTGTCAGAACTACAGAGGCATCACTCTTCTCACGATACCAGGAAAAGCCTTCAACAGGGTATTGTTAAACAAAATGAAGGACTTCGTAGACGTCCAACTTCGAGATCAACAGACTGGATTTTGTAAGAATCGATCGTGTACCGACCAAATTGCGACATTGCAAATTATTTTGGAACAGTCAATTGAATGGAATTCACCTTCCTACATCAACTTCATCGACTACGAGAAAGCATTCGATAGCGTGGACAGAAAAACACTGTGGAGGCTTCTTCGACACTACGGCGTGCCTGAGAAGATAGTCAACATCATACGGAGTTATTTCGGTCGATTTAGATTCTGCGATGCAACAGAACATGCGCCAACCAAATCAATCTTGATGGAGATGCCTTGGAGGACGTTAAAACCTTTAGATATCTGGGCAGCATCATCGACATGCAAGGTAAATCTGATGCAGATGTGCGGATCAGCAAGTCAAGGAAAACATTCCTACAACTGAAGAACATCTGAAACTCAAAACAACTATCAATCAACACCAAAGTCACAATTTTCAACACAAATGTCAAGACAGTTCTACTGTATGGGACGCAAAACGTGAAGAACTAAGAAAGCCATCATCCAGAAGATACAAGTAGATATTTACAGTTGTTTACGCCGAATATTTGGAATCCGTTCTCCAGACGCCATCAGCAAAAATCTACTGTGGGAAAGAGCAAACCAGATTCCCGTGAAGGAAGAAATCAGGAAGAATCGCTGGAATTGGATAGGACACACATTGAGAAAAGTAATAAACTGCGGCACAAGACAAACAACCACTTGGAACCCTCAAGGTAAAAGGAAAAGAGGACGGCCAAGAAGCCCGTTATACCGAAAAATGGAGACAGACATAAGGATAAGTAAGTAAGTAACGTGTCAGTTTCCGATTTCGTTTAACCTATAAATTTGTTATACAGTAGGTTTAGATTGAGTAACGACACTTTTTAAAAATAAAATGCTTTCTTTACAAACGGTTGTTTGTAATTTTCAATACAACTAGAATGAATGATGTTATGCACTTAATATTCTGTTTCAATTAAGTTAGCACACTGCACAATAATTTGATTGAGTCAGCCTATAATATTTAATGATATAAATGATATTACTGAAAATAATTTAAGTAGGCCTAAATGAGAGACGACATTTTGTAGGAGAACTGGGTATTGTCATTTGAGACTGCAAACATTTCATGAACCGATAGTGATTAAATTAAGAAAAAACTTACATAAAGCCTTCTTGAAAACTTATAACAAATGCATCATACAATAAACTATTGGCTAAAAAATTTAACTGACTTCAGATGTAAGGATAGTATTAGTATTAGAGTTTAAGTAAGCCACAGAAATAGTTTTTCAAAAAATAATCCTTTAACTATAGAACATGAATTTTCTTTCAGTAGATTGGTACTGTTCTACTTTTTTTAGCAACTTGAAATCTAAGTCAGCTCCGATAAACAACTGAATAAATACACATTTTTCAAAATTCAAAAATTCTCTGGACTTTTACATTATTTTATCGTTTGCATCAATGAAATATGAATCATTTACACAAAAAAAATCTTGATCATTTGGTGGTGAAATAACTGAAATCGAAATTTTGAGATTTCTTTTCTTTTTACTATATAGGAGCGTTTAATTGTTTGTCTCATTTTATGCTATCGAAAATAACCAATATCAAACATTTTTGAGCAAAGTAATAAATACTTTGAACTTTAGAGAAAATAAATTTACGTTTGGTTTAGTTAAAATGACCATCATGTGTGTCAGTAATAAAATCGATAGAACAATTAAATAATCTTGCTAGGTGGTGTAAGGTTATCTTCAAGAGCTTTCGAAACCAGAATCCATGCTAACCTGTGCTCATCGGCAAGATTTACTTTTAATCTTAAGGTAAATGATGCTCAGTGATGGATTACATCCTGTTTCGCCGAGCCTCAACGTCCGACACATTACGATTATTCTGCTGAGGCTTCAGATAACCTCATATACAAATGGGGTATTTAAAGTTTAATGTCCATTGAGTAGTGTTAAATTTATCTAACCCTTTTAGCACTTACCGAATTCATTTTGTTTGTTTGCTTATTAGGCAATCAATACTCATATGTTACTACTTAGTATATAATAGAATGTCAACTTATCCTTAAAAATAAATTACATCCTATAACTTAAATGCAAATGTATATTGTGTTTAATTTTCGAAAGATGTAGGAATAATGGTTAATTAGTTAGCATTTTAACCAGATTTATTCCAAAGGGGGATCAAAATTTAACAGTACCATTCTTTTTTGAAGAAGATAATCTAGAACACTCAATGATCGTTTCATTTGGTTATGGAATAAGACTTTTCTGGATTAGCATTTAACAAATAAGCAAACATAAATAAATACACATGTGAGTTATTTGTGAGATCAAAATTTACTTAAATTCTTTTAATATGTTTAGTTAATATTGTCGTTTGTTACATAAGGCATGTCCTGAATTTCCTCAAGTGCTTCGTATATGTACGAATACTATGAATATACACACAGGAATAAAATTTTCAAAATGCAATACAAATCATTAGATAATATTCTATCATACTGTAATATTGAATATTTAATCCTCTTCAGTATTTGTTTCGTCCTAATTCGTGGTGAGCAGAATATTGCACAAACAATGCAACACAAGGTTGAAATAACAAACGAAATTAGTATTACTCTATAAAGGTTAATACTATTTGTGAGTGAAAGACATTATATTTTTGAAACAAAAGCACGTACTATCTCAATTATCTGAATTGGCTTAGAACAGAAACATTAAAAGTTAAATAATTATATCAACGAAAAAAAATTTGAGGTCAAAATGTTATAATTAGCATATCATCAATTAAACGACTTCATTCCATTTAATAGGATCTAACAGATAGTATATAATGTAACTAGGACATTCTATGTTACATTGACATTCATTAAGTTCAACATCAATTAACTAGCATAACTTACTATTTTTTAAGAAAAATCTCATGAAGAATTAATTATTCTCTATTTGGGACGCTAATGTTCTTGTATGACATATACAGTTATCTATTTTTTGAGATATAACCAGTAAAATATTTTTAACGACTTCCTGTATATTCTATTCATTATAATCGTGTTCTTATTACCAATTATATACTAATATTTATTTTCAATTAGCTTTCTGTTGAAAGTCTTTTTTGTGAAGTAGTCATAACAAACTAATAGGAATGTTTATTTATTTATTTTTGAAAAAATTTTTATTGAACCATTGAAAAAGGTAAAATTTCAACAACTGTTCAAATCAATTTTTGTAATTCATTCATTCACTCCTCCTTTTTATAACACAAATTCATAATGGCTTAAAAAGTGAACATTTTACAAAATCATCAAGTACACTCAATATATATATTAACAGATTTGTAAAGTGAATGAAATAGGTAGTTCCGGTGTATGTGCTTATGTCTAGGATGCATATTTTGTAATAATACGATAAATACACAATAATTTATTATTATTATTAATATTAATATTATTTCTATTTCTATTGACTGAAATTGACTGGTTTTTAAGCTTTTATTAGCTGGGAAGAAAATAACTACTTAAGGTAACAAACAGTATTGAAATATTGCAAATTAAAAAATATGATTAGAAATGGCTGTCACCCAAAGTTACAATGATGAGAATTTATTAAGAAATTTACGGTTAAAATATTCTATGAGATTAACAACCCTACCAAAACAACATTTGATATTATTTCATGATATCACTGACTGTGAGTTTGAGTCATGTTGATTGGTGAGAATTTCTTGGCTGGTATTCGTACCATAACAGAAATCAATGATTAACGAGTTTGGATGACTTGATTTAGAATCATTCACAACGGCTCAGATGCATTCACTTCTTATCTTATTCGATGTTTTGGATTCCAATATATATATATTTCTTCGTGAACCATGTTTTCTGCGTATTTACTTACTTTTTATAAGTTTTATTGCATCAGTTATTCAATTTTGATATTCATCTTAATAATTTCTTCTTAACTTGCCACTGTGGTAATGGTAACTTCATCAAGCACTTACATAATTGAGTCTACGAATCTGTTCTATAAAGTACCTAGTTTATAGAAGTAGTCATAAATCCAAACAATAATCGAGATTGTATATATGAAAGCTTGTGAATAAAACTAGTAGTTCGACCACCAACTTCAAAGTAAATTTCTTAAAGTTGTGGTAAGAGGTCGTTTATTGAGGAGTTAAAACTTGTCAGTAGTAAGACGGCTATCAGTGTTTATGTTGGATGATCACTGTGATATAGCAGGTAATAATGACTTAAACTGTTACTTTCCAAACCTTAAAGTCCAAATGTGACGTAACAAGAGGCTGTCCTTTGAAACCACTTTTTAATTGATGTACTATTTGGAAGGTTCATAGGATTTTAAGTTATACAATACGAGTTTGGTAGTTTAATGGGCAGATCATTTAACTGCATAAAGTATAACGTAAAAATAGGATAAATGCTTGTCTTACATTATAAGACCCAACAATTGTGATAACTTTATAACTTTGAAGTTCAACACTGAGAACAGGCGAAGCAACTATTGATTGCAGGACAGTAAACAAAATTTTATAGTATTAACAACAAGCTACATGGATAATCGAAATACACTGGGACTTTCAACATCCAAAATATTATGATCACATTAACACTGATAAAACTTTAGTTAATAGCCTAATTTTAGTAGCGATGAACATTGAACGTAAATTCGGATACGTACATGTACTATTTCTCATCACCTAGGAAGTAGTTAAATGACTTTAGTTGGTTATCATTTATTGTTTATCAGATAAACTTTATATGAATTAAAACTATTGTGTAATAGTTATGCTTTTTATTGAGGAAAGATTAAAACAATGATTGTTTAAAAGAGTAACTTTTCATATTTTTAAGAATAGATATATGTTTAGTTTACGTTGGACGTTAGTACGCTAAGAAATGAACGAAGCTGAAATTCAGGAACTAAGTTTAACTACGATCTTTAGATAAGAGAGATCTTTACTGGGATTTAGACTGATTTTTCTGTCAGAAACGTCTTCACACAGTGATTTGTACTATGATCGATCCGCTACAGTGCTTAGATATTCAAATATTTTAAGGGTTATTAGCAGCTGAGCAATCAGTGTTTATTTTAGCGCAAAATTACAGACTTTTACTCAATCAGTCAGTTAACTACAAGTTAGATATTCTTACGTACATATATCAGTTTAAGTTGCTATACCACATTAGCGTAAAGATGTAACTGTCAATTCAAATCCCATAGTGGTACAGGTAGTAGACATATAATCAGATATTACTCAACAAGTCTAACCAAGTGAAATAGATTTGAGGTGAGAAAGATGAAGATCATGAATATCGATTCACATAATGTAACGTAAGACATTGCAATTACATAAATTTACACCCGTGGATTTACTATGAAAGAGAAATTAACCAATTACTTACCGGACTGCAAACATTATATCCAGGTGTATAAGTATTTTTAAATGATTTTGAATTTGAATGAATCGGTGATGTCGGTGAGGATAATGATGATGATGGTGAATGTTTCGCAGATTTTGTCTTCCTGCCTAGTTTTGATGAATATTTCAAAAATCGATGAAAAAATTGATAGTTTTTCAATTTAGATGATGAATTTTCATCCAGAGATCGAAAACTATTGTTTGAACTATTTATAGATGAGAGTGAACTATTCTTTATGTTTTCAGTAGGATATTTCGAAGTTTCGTTGGAATGGATACCGTCTAAAAAAACATGTTAATACATTTTTCCAACGCTTTGTTAACAATAATCAAAAACACACAAACTCAGAAATCATTAAACAGTTACTACACAGTGTGTGTGTAGCGAATTGTTCGTAATATCAAACGTAAAAATTGTATTTGTTATTATATAAGTATACATATATCCTAATTCTCTACCATTTAGTTCGTGAAACTATGTGATTGAGAAGCACTGCCTTGAAAAATTACTGGAACGCCATGTTAACGAATTGCAGCTAGGATAAAACCTACGTCCAGGGTTTTCGAATGACCACTTTCAACATTCCAACAGGTCATTTAAAAATACCATCATAGAATTTAATGTGGTCGTAGGGTAGTAAAATAATATTGTGCTATGTCAAGCAGATTCAATGTTCCATACTGATGTGTTTAAACAGTTTGGTCCAATAGAGCAAACATCCTGATCATCTAATGTTAACTTCAGAGATCTTTTTCCTAGTTAACACAGCATTTATAAAGATTATTCGTTCTTGCTCAACGCCTACAACAAAACTTTCATAATTCATTTCTGGCTGCATTCACATGGTTAACAAAATGATAGTTAACGTTCATGTACCTGATATCTGAGAATATTTATATAACATTCAACTAAATTCACTTTTATTATCACAATACATTTACTACTGTTTCATCAGTTCTATTAAATTCGCATATGTTCATTAAGACTGATAATTTTGAAATCTTTCTCAATCATTGCATGTGCGTTAATTAGACTCGTTCGATCACCTAAAATTACTGATGAACTTATACTGCTTAAGAATAAAATGTGATTAGTGTTCAGTTGATAAATTTGTAAGCTTTGAAGTCATTTCAAAAACACAGATCATGAAATATTCATACTGCATAGATAATAAATTCATATAATATTGAGCGTTATCACTATGGTTACGCATTCAGACTGACAATTTCATTTTTATTTCATATAAACAACTAATGAATATTCTCTTACATATTGAACATAATTATTTATCATCGATTGGTGTCAGTGTAAAATTCAACAAAACAATAACATATGTTACGATTCCCTAGTTTGAATTCCAGACTTTCTAATACGCCAATATCAGTCATATATTGAAAGTCTTAAGAAATACTTACCAGTGAATTAACACCTAGGTTGTTCACCATTATTTATCATCTTACTCCCTAAATCCCTCTCAACTACAGTGGTTGCACTCAACGATTTGTAATGATTTATTAATCGACATCATTTAACTGATTGTAAATTCAATGACAACTCCGCCTGGAGCCCCTTTAAGGTTACTGCCGGTCCCAAGTGTGGATAAAGGAGGAGGGTTGGTCATGGGGTTGGCGACCCCCAACAGATTTGGAAATGGAAGTCCTGGAACGATTTGGTTGGAGAAGAATAGTCGTCGCCCTATGCTCCATTGGGGATAACAGGCGAAAGTAAGTAAGTAAGTAAATTAAACTACATTATGTAAGCGATCAACTGAATTAAATGCAATATCCATATTCTTAAACGAAATCAACACCTCTTAACTTTAATAATCACACGTTGGTGGTATCATTGACTGTAAATACATAAATGATGAGGAAATTTATCTCTTCATTGGTAGTTATTGGTATGGGCGAATAACAATATAAAAAGTATTTTTTTTCTATTATCAATTATTTAGGAAGTCTAGCCATTTTTGTGAGCACATGTACACGGATCATAATCATCCTGCCCATTATCTGCATTAATTCATTGTATTTGGCATTAATTTTCACGTTTTTTTTCTCTAATAAAAAGTGTAGATGATTTTATTAAACAGAATTGTAACAATTAAGCAATTAGTAAATGAATTGTTCTGATGTTTTAAGCTAACAAAAGGCTATTATTATTATTAAACAAACAAATATGAATATTTAGTGAATGGACATATGAATAAAAATGTGAAAAGATTAATGGATAAATTCATTTTGATGAGACAATTTTTTTATTTTAGGGTTTGAAATGTCATGAATATCATTTTTTTATTTTGTCTTTGATTTTTATCGTAGACTGATATCACTACGGTAACCATTAAATAATCCATCAAGCATTATACACCTAAATAATCTCAGTATACATCCCTAGAACTTCGTTTAGAACCCTTCTCAAGTTTTTGCCGGTCTTAAGCCTGGATAGAGGAAGCAGTCCGGTTATGGGATTGCCAACCACATCCTACAGAAAACAAATCTAAAATAAAGCCTAACCAGAATAAAGTAACTTAAATAATTTGGTCACTGACTTGGTACTTGGAATGTCTTCAAGTAGAATAGTTACGACACCGCATAGTGAAAGCTGAATTGCTTTGGAAGTCACGAGGTAGATCAAACTTCTGATAACCAAAAAAACCAATGATATAGGTACAGTGAATGTTTACACAATATGAGAGACCGGGAGAGCCATTCAAGTTGCTGTGGAAATGAAAAGATACGACTTGGTGGTATTTGAAATAAGTGAAACCCATTAAACGCAGGCTAACTAGTAAAGATTAGCTTCAGTAGAGATGCTATTGGATTCCAGCCATGAAGAAACACACGTCTCACAAAAACAAACTCGTGCTGATGCTGTACAAAGAAGCCCACAAAGCAGAGCCCCATGATCGTAGCTTCGTCAAAGTATCCTTTCAGGAAAGAAAGGAGAGATTACAATGAACGTCATTCAGTGCTATGAGCCCAACAACCATAGAAATGAACCTGATAACGATCGATTCAATGAGAGGCCGCAATCGATAGTTGAGAAATGCTCAACAAAGGACCTGACCATTCTGATGAGAGACCTAAATGCCGAGGTTAATGGATAACATTCGATAGGAAGACATCATGGGATGATACGGGCTGGGAGAAAGGAACGAAAACGGTGAAAGATTCACAAATCTGTGTGCCTTTAATGAACTGATCATAAGATTCAGTAGCCGCACCGTTTCGAGATCAAAACGCTGCATTCCGTCACGGTCGATAGTGTACTGACCCGATCGTGACACCACGGATCATTGCAGAAGAATCAATTTAATGAAAATCATCAATCTTTTGACCATGAACAAGCATTTAACTGTACGGACATCATAAAATTATGGAGCTGTTTACTTGGGATGATTTTCAATATCAAATGAAATTCTTATGATGAATTAAACGGGAAAATTGTGTATGGAGAAAAACTCATTGATTCAGCCAAGTGAAAACTGATGTGAGGCAAGGTTACCTATTTTCGCTTTTTCTCTTTCTTCTGATGGTTGGCTGAACTAAGAAAGCCTCAACATCTCAAGAGAAGCAGCGGATATTTTCGATAGCTTGAATGCAGACAGACGATTCGGACTTCGCAGATGACCCAGCTCTTTTATTCCACATATGCCAACAAATGCAGTCCAGTAGCGGCCTCTAGAGCACTGTGTATCACTGATTATAAGATATCAAATGATTTATGTGGAACTTAGCACAGGTGAGTACAAGAATTGTGGCAAAAATAATCGGCAATAACTCAACTGATTTCAACTGATAGTAGGTATTATTGAAGTTGAAAACAACACGAAAAATACTTGATTTGGCACTTCTTCAAAAGGAATGATTCTTCTTTATAAATAAACTCTAGCTGCTGAACTGTTCATTGATTTTTCTATCTCTCCTGATTAGATAATAAAAGTTTTTATCAGAGAAAAAGACATTTTCGTTTCTTTCGAAATATGCCTAAAAGTTTACTGTGTCTTCTCACTGTAACCTCAGAAGTAAAATGGAAACATGATCAATATATTTATTTAAAGTTAAGAGGTGCATGAGCAGATAATAATTTTCCTTAGGCTCTTTTATTTATATAACCGTAAACAATATAATATGAATATATATATTTGTAATTAATTTACTATAAAATAGTGAAGAAAAATAATATAAATATCACAATATTTAAAAAATTAAAATTCGTAAGTAGGTACGCTTCATTTGAAGATAAATAATAGAAATAAATCTAAAATGGGGTTCCGAGTTAAGATTAAGATGACTAAATACTTTGATCCATGGTGTACCGAATTCAAGATTCCTCTACGCATTTCACAAACTTACTATCAAGCTATATTTGTATGTTTTGCTTCCTGTATTGTAGGTCAAAAGCACCATCAAACAACCAGCAAGCCACCACAGATAGAGCCTTTTTAAATACTATATGCAGTAAATTTAAGAAATTGTGTGGTTACTCACTACGCTGATAATTTTACTAAATCTTAGGTGTCCTATTATTTCAACCATTTAACATTGAACAGATGCGTCTTGTTTCAATGAAGAACTCTAATACACTTACTTCGATGCATTATAGCAAGTAAATATTAAGCGGTATCCAAACGTTATCTTTTTTTGACTGGCTATATTCATACTGTGTTTAACAGTCATCAGTAATATTGTTATGATAGTTAAAATTTGGAATTAACTGTTAACCTAACTAACACTGTTAAATTTGGAAGTTCGTAAAAAAAATTATCGTCTTAATGGACCGGTGTACAATCAACACGATTAGTAGTTATTTACACTAGGACTTTTCATTTTATTACTTATTTCCTCATTATAAGGAGCATAAGGTATTGTATGATAGAACTTCCATCTCCTAAATGATTAGCACATGATTTCTGCAAAAAAATAGCAGTTTATAAACTTTTTCAAAATTAACAAGCTCTAAAATGTCGGTAAACAAAGTTACTCTCTCTACATTTTAAACATAAAGATAACGAGTTTGAAAGTAATTATATCTATCTCTTTGAAAGGTGTATTGTCAAACTCAACAGCAGCCTATCCTGTTTACAAACTTATTCAGTAATAATACACATTACAGATACGTACAAAAAGTAAATGTCATAGAACTATGAGGAAATATTTCCAAATTTTTGACAATCATCTTTGAATTTTCAACTTCAGCAAACTGATTTTAACAAAAAGAAATTTATCAGATCATATTGTCAACTATCAACTCCATGAATCAATCGGATTATGGAAATCAACATCACTAAAATATTGATACACTGAAAACAAGATGAAAAAATTATGACTGAATATTTAGAATGAAGTGAAAAGTGTAAACGGTAGTTAAAGTTGAAATTATTTGACATTGACTTACTTCGGAATTCGTTCACAGATGACTGACTAGAAAGGAATAAGAAAAAATTGAAAATTTCAATAAATTTCCAAATAAATTAGATGTATAAAATCGACTTATTTATAGCCAAGCGCACTATCATGTAGAGATTCCAAATGAATAGCCAAGTCTACATGGCGAGTCTTTTTACAAAAATACATCTAACATCAAAAGCCTAGATGATCAGATCAGACTTATGATTCCCGTCGAATCGTCAAATTCCATTGTCAACTTTTTTAATGAAAAGAGATTTATCATTTAAGTTGGTCAAAATTTATACAAATCAAGAAGTTTAGGAACGTTATTAAAAAGAATGAACGAAACAAATATATAACTGAAAAAAACTAATTCTTATCACAGTTATTATATAAATTAATTTGATTCTAGAAAATATATCAGAAAAACATCAGGACAAGGTTTCTTTTATATTATATGAAAAAGCACCTCACATTTTGATGAGATAAAAAACAGAAAACTGACAAAGATAATGCATCAGAAAGATCGTGTTCCTTGTTAGTCGACAAGAAGCCCGCGGTTGAGCTTTTGTGCAATTTTCCCTATGATACTGAGGAAACTGCCGCCTCCTGATGTATTCGATGTCATGTTACTCAACTGTACAGACGTTACTAGTGAGTTTTTGGAACTTCGGCTCGACTCTTGTGTGAGTAAGATGTATTTTCAATTGATTGACCACCGTGTAGTGACCTATGTCATGTATCTCAAGTTGTTCTTAATGCTGGTCGAATACCATCACTAAAGTTGGTCATTACACACTGGTCAGCCAATCTTAAACACATCGCAGTCATGCAGGACAGCTCAGTGGTAGCATCATTGACTATGTAACTGAGTGAAATGGGATCGAATCCATCATCATTTCCATCAAGATTACAGTACATGCTGCTGATGAGTGACAAATAAACTGAAAACAATGTTCAGAATATCCTTTCCACCACCTACAACATTCCCCTTATGCCTCAACAGAGTTCATGCTATATAGAATCACCTACACCAGTGTGCACATTGTAAAATGATCGATAGGGTCCCGTCAGTGCTAAAAAAGACTTGATATATATGACATTGGTCCCTACCCAAGATTTGATCAATTGTCAATACAATATAAAAGTTACCACGAATAAAAGCAACTCTAAAAAAACCTTTGAATATTTATTTGAGGGTTCATATCTAAAGATTGATCATAAAACCTTCAATACTGGAAAAATAGAGTTTAATCAACGACGGGTGAACGTCAGAAAGAACTAGATTACTTTATAAGTGTATCTTTATGATTTGCATATCTTTTTAAAGACTTTAGTTGCGGATCACTATAGAATGATAATACTCTATGTAGGAAACGTTGGCGAATTACTGATCGAAGTACCATCAACACAAAGGAATATTTTACTGACACTAGACCTCTCAATACTGGTAAACTCCATGTGCTAGATAAATTTTCAGACAGTTATCGACTGCAGCTACTGCATCAAAATGTCAGAGAAGGCTTACGAGAACCAAATGTTCGACAAGGGATGGAATGATCTTACTCATTTTCCAGATGTCCTTTAGGCAGAATCAATGGTTATAAACGCTGCCCAATGGATTTCAAGTAAGTTGTATTTATTTCGTGCAGATTATAGCACAACCAGAATCCTCAGAGGGATATTTAAACGAGAGACGCTCCTGTACATTTTCATTTCACAACGTAGCTGCAATATGATACATTTGAACCAAGACTTGAGTCGCTGACGACTATGATTGTACTTCTGAATAAAAACAAGTGATAACCTGGCAATATCTCCAAACACTGGTCTCCATTACCAAAACTGTAAGTCACTATCAGCTACTAAAACAACTCTACTTTCGGCCTAGAAACCTGACTTATAATCTTCGGCGGCCTGTTTGAATATTTGGACTACCGGTTTCCTGACATCAGAAACCTTTCAACAAGTTACCTACTTCTGTTTGTTTCAACATGTCAATTATGTCTATTGATCGAATAATCTATTCAGGCACGTGTATAAAAGTTTACGACCAATCGCTCCACAAGGTACAAAGAAATACAATCCCAGACATTGCGTTGGCTGGCAATCTGTTGAGCAGAGAATGAACGTTAACAAAATGTCGACTCCTGAAACGATCACTTCCAACTACGAATCATTAATTGTTTCGTAAAGGAAACTTGATGAAATATTCAGTGCTGAGAATTCCATATTTTCTTAATGTATCACATTGAATAAACCCAGTAGTGCTCTTAATACTATTGTGATTTTTATATTTATCGCTAGCTTTGTCGCATTATCAGTCATTAAATAGCACTGCTGACATTTTTTTCAACCGTATTAGATATATTGTAGGTGAAAAATTCAGCGCATTTAAATTATTTTTCATACAGTATATCTAGCGATGACTTTTATCTATAGCTAATAATTATCAGATATATCATCCACATTTCTCCATTTAATTAGGTTTCCTTCTACCAAGAGCTTATATAATTATTGAATCTATTTGCTAAATTTAAATGATAAAAAGTTGGTATTTTGAAATTCCATTTTGTCACACCGTTTTTGATAAACTAGACTAAGCAATCAAAGTTATACTGTTATTTTGTTCATTTAATTGTGAATAACTAAGCTTATTGAGACGTAAAACTGCTAAAGTTATTTGAAGCATGAAAATCGAAAAGTTTTTCTGTTTTAATCCAGAATTTATTCAAAGTTTTCAGTCTACATTTTAAAAATAAACTAAGTTTATTTAAAACACAACCGTTGTCAATGATTTTGATAATTTTTTATGGAGGAAGGATTCTTCAAAACTATGCTGAATAATTGTGACTGATTTTAATATATCTAAGTGCCATATTGAGTTGTTTTAAACATTATGTCAGTGAAACGTAATGTCAACAGTAAAATATGAATGTTGTTTACATTGACCGTATTTTTTGTGCGGTTACTGACATTTTAAAGTCATCTGATTTGTGAAAAGGGTGTATTACTAAGAATTAGTGTTTGACTATCTTACGTGTTTTGAATACTCATTTCTATTTTGAAACGAATTCTGAGATACAATGGAAAATAGAGGATTTACTTGTAAGTTAATCATTAGAAAGGCTGAAAGTAATCTCGCGAATATATACCCTCTATGAATCAACAAGCACGAAAATAATTTATACAAGGAACCTGACTTCAGAGTATGTTTTCATTTAGATTTTATGCATTCATTGTAGATTTTAGTTTCCATTTAAAAGTATTTCTGAATAGAAACTCTGGATTGACATAAATCAGTTTTACTGATTAATTCATAAGTCGTAAAGGTCGCTATGGTAATAGTTTTAAAGATATTCTTATGTATCTATGAAAGTAAAACGAGCGTATGTTAACCAATGTGTTGCTAAAAATATAATCTACTTAGATGTTCACGTCGAACAAACAAATAATCATGGATCTCATCTAATTAATAATCTCAACACAGCTGACATTAAGATAAGTATTTCATGCCGCATAACACTAATGCCGTATTGCTTACGCCTGAAATTTAATAGTTAACTCTTTCTTTTGTAGATCCGTAACTACTGTGTGAAAATAAATTTAAGAACTTTTTAATTAAATGATGGCTAAACAGTACAACTCATCGATTTCGCTCAATACGCAGCAAGTTATTCCAAGAAATCAATTAGATTTGTCGAAATTTGTGAATCGATTCATTTTATTGATTGTTATCTATACGGATAATATGAGTAAAACTGTATGAATTGCTAAAGATTTGTTCTTCAATAATCTCTGAAACCGGTAAACTAGTCAATAATGACAAACCTGAGCTAGTAAGTAATACATAAAATAAGGTTTAAGTAAGATATGGATGCCGGTTCAGTGTCCTTGATGTTAAGCTTTCGAGCGCAAGGCAAAAACGTCCTGAATTGGATTCCCGGGTGCAAAGTCGTGAATGCGCACTGCAGACGAGTCCCATACTGTGATGAAACGACTGTCGAGTGCTTCCAGGTATCTAATGGTGGTCTAACATCGATCGATTCATGGTTTCGAAAAAATGTAGAAAGTTAAAAACTGATAATTTTATGATGAATAATATTTCTTACTACCTTTCTCTTGACTTTATGACAGGCATATTTAATTTCGTTCGTATTTACGTCAACCGTTCACACAACAAAATAGTCAATTTCACCATACACAAATTAATTAACTATTTTTCATATTCTTTTATTAAAATATAGATATAAATAGATTCATGCAGATAATTTTTAACTGCCAATTTATAGACATAAATTGTAGAGCAAGTGAAAATGTAATATTTTTCTTCCTAACCTAAACACACACAAAAAAAAGCAAAAGTTACTACTTGTTTCTCATTTATCATGACAAAATGATATTTTCACATAGAACTAATAAAATTAAAAAAAGAAAGATGTTGTTTTCTTGTTTGTGTCAGTGTTATGTTTGCCTCTGAGAAAAACTATAACATTTATCCTGTAGTTTTTCATTCAGTTACTTCAACCCATAAGAAAAAGTAGATTCTGTTAAATGATCAATAAATTTCAAGTTTCTTATCATCGCAGTTGAACAGTTAGTTATTTAAGGTAAACCAAATAGAAAGAATAGTAACATGAATCTAACAACATTCATTTTGTGATAAGCATCAATTTGAAAGGTGATTTTCATAACTATTCGACTTTACTTGGACAAGTGACTGAAACTGATTTAGCCGGCTGAATGATGAAACTTATGAATGAATCTCTCTGTACACAAGTTAAATTAATATAATAAATGCAAAGGTTTATCCAAAACGTAAATGAACACAACAAATATAAATTCTCCATGAAAATGTTAAATGTACGAAAAGTAATAAGAATTTCATCAATGAATATTTTAATTCAAATTGAGTACACATCGATATTTTAATCCAGAATGACGATAAATGTCATTGAAGTAAACCATTTAACTGATCAGTGTAAAACAGAGCAAAGAATAACCTTTACTTCACGTTTATCCTGTAGAGTTTACACGAAAGGTCATTTATATCATTTGGTGATCAGAAAGCCTTTTAGCCACGTTCAAAATTTATTTTTGAGTAATTTTTCACTCTAATCTAAATATGTCAATGATGAAAAACTTTTGATTGCATGTAAAATACTATTGTATAATCTACTTAGGTTTTAAACGTTTTACAAATACTTTTGAGAACCATATTTACCAGTTCAAGGAAAATCGATACTGCAAACAAAGGCAGATATTTAAATATGTATTTATCATTAATGAGCTAGAAATTTTATACATGACGCTCCAGATTTTTTTGGAAAAATTCATCACTTATGCATTTGAAGTGATATTACGAAGTCAGTCTTTTAAATATTATGTAGATAGTCAATATATTTCATACAATATGACTACACTTTCTGTGACTTAGTTTTCTGAGAGTTGTTGAACATACTCGTGAATAGATTCAAACTGAGTTCCGATCTCAGTCTAAGATTAATAGAATACACCTACAGTCATTTGCCTACATAGCTCAATCTACAAAGGAAATCATTTACAATACTGACCTTGAAAAGATTTAAGCGCGAGAGTTCATTCTCAAAAAAATGCAAGCATAATATGAGAATCCAGGGCATTTGATAAAGCGATTCATTGACTTATCGATCTTTGCTTAGTTCAGATTCCAGCTTACTGGTAATCTTTCGATTCATTCTGCCAATTTAATAAATGACATGACTTTTGATTATTCTTTAATAAAATGTCCTAACATTGATGTACTGAATCATAATATGGAAACAGTATTACCCAGACGTGTAAAATTTCTTTTATATTGAATGTACATTCTTTCTGTGCTATCTACATAATCAAACTTCCGTTTCATATTTAATGCTGTGAAACTCTAGAATGATAGCGAAAAATCGTTCAGTGTATCCACTAAAATACACGAAAGTTAGTCCGATTAATGAATATTTTATTCTCCATCATTTTTCCTTGATTACCAAAATAGAAATATTGATTTTATAACTTTAACTGACTTATAAATTCTGTCATTCTCGCTCTACAGAGCATGTTAAAAAATAAAGTGAATAAGTAAGCTAGCTGTTTTTTTTCCATCCATATCTGTATCCTTATTTTTAGTGTTATTCTCAGAATTTATGCTATCTAACAGGTATACTATAATTAAGGTTGAAGTGATTTGATTTCAACTAATATTAAATATTCTGATCACTAAGTTACCTGGTGATTGAAATTATTCTTTTATTTTGAACTGGAACAAAGTTTAAGAAGTTCAGTGTAGAGTTAGTATCTTGTAATCACATTAAAAAAAATTAGACATCAAGCTTCATGAACATGCTTCATTCACATTTCGACTGGTAGCCTTGTGTCAAAATTTATTTAAAAAACGCTAGTTTTGTTGAAGTAAGGATCAGTAATATCGGGTCACACGTTAAAGTGTCTTCTATCTTTGATGATCAACATTTCATTGAATGTTATACGACTAACTAATGGTTTCTGTAGATCTGATTTCATAAAATAGACTTTTTCAAAATTTTACAATCACGCTTCCGTGATTATGTAATGGATAAACTAAGAACTATATCACCAGTATAATCTAGAAGAATGTACATGGATTCCGAACTACTTGTTTCCAAAAGTCAAAACATTTCGACAAGTTACCTCTTTCTGTTTTCTTTTAAACCCGTCAATTAAGTCTATTAATCGGATAGTATATTCAGGTGCGTAAGTAAAATATTTATAACTCATCATTTCATACAGTTCAAAAAGGTAAAATTGGAGTTGAAGTTCACTGTGGGACGTGGATGACGCGAAGACATTTGGAACAAACGAGTTCTAACCCGGAAGTGTATATGGACTCTAAGATGCAAGTATAACCAGCTGATGAGTCCAAAATAGATCGAAATATGCTTCTTAGATTTCACTTCTAACCAAATCCTACTTATTATCTTTAAGCTAGTTCCATAATGACTACATCGAGACGATTTGCATAAGATGTCTATATGCCAAACGCCACTGAGCGAATTTCAGTAAAAACATAATAAACGGGATAATTCAATCCATAAATTTAAAACAATTTGTCAATTTTTATAAATTTTGATAGAACAGTGAGAAGACAAAATAGATCTGAAAAATGTAATGTATTTACGCTATGCATTTCGAACAATTTGGTCATACATATACTTGTCAAGGCACTTTGTATGTTATTTTCAATTAGAGTTATGACGATTAGTGTATTTACTCATTTGGAATCATCAATCAATTATTGTTAGATTACCATTAGAAACCTGAAAGTACTGGAAGGCCGTTTCGATCTGGTATAGGACTCATCAGCAGTGCACACCCACGAATCCTGCATCTCTCAGGATTCGAACCTGGGACCTTCGGTATTGTGCGCGAAAGCCTATCCATTTGTCTTTGGTAGTTACTACATACACCCGACAGGGTTGATTCGTAAAAGGTCAATTAAATAAGAGTTCAAATAGACAAGGTGATAATTGTAAATAAAGGAGAGAAAAAATTAACGTAATATAGAAAGAATAGGAAACGGTAGATTACGACGATAAATTTATGGTTATAACATATTGCTTCTGTACAGATAAGGGAGGTTTTAATTAATCGCATAAAATGCCTTGACAAGTGTGTGACCAGATTGTTCGAAATGTATAACGCAAATACATCACATTTTTCAGACCGATTACGTCTTCTCCCTGTTCTGTCAAAATAATCCGATCCATTTGAAATCGAAATAAGTTACGCAACTAGTTTTTTTTTCAGTCTAGCATTTCGAATTGTAATTGTAAATAAATTGACTAGGAGTAAAATCATAAAAACTAATCAGAAATCCGTTTACAGAATCAGCAATCACTTGAGACTAAAAACAGTGAACTAAAATCTAATCCATATTTGATCTGTAATCATTTTTGACAAGATGATAATCTACAGCTTTTTTAGAATATTTCAAGGAAAATAAAATACGTGTTGATTGTATAGCAGTTAATCATATTATAACATATTTTTCTTAGTCCAAATTAAATCCAATTCATAATTTGCAGTCTAATGGGTAGTCCTAGTAACTGGATATTAAGGAGAAGCTTATTTTCAGTGATACATTTTTGTAGGTACAAAATAGAAAATCATCCTAATTAACCTTTGTCATCTAGACCAATCGTTTATTTTGTTAGAACATAATGATTCATCTGGAGTCTGAAATCTTATTGTTTACTGCTGAACTGACAGTGATGCTACTCGTCTGTTAAAGCAGATTGTAATTTACCCTAAAATTGAGAAATCATTTACAAATTTTACTATTTCATTAAAATATATGTGATGTTAGACAAAGCTAATCAGTTCATCGAATAATTAATGATGTACCTGTTAGGGACGTTAGATCCCCAGATCTCGCTTGATAAATGCTTTATTTTGGATTTCACGTTCGTGAGCATGGGCTGATGAGTTGACTTTGAGGTTTCACTTCTCACCAGGAAAATCTTTGGCTGTGATTGGCTGCTGTGTATTTTAGTGTGTTGTTATAGTGACTGTCTCAAGGACGTTTCTATGATGTATAAATAAACGAGATTTGTGTGCTTGATGGAATTGTGATTGCTGGATGTTTGTAGAATATACTTTCTACGCTTATCAAGACTTCTTTTTTGCCGTTTTGGGATCAAGGTAGCTTACCTGGACGCTCTTTAATTGTCTCGTTCTAGTTTATCGACTAAGGTGAACCTGTAATAGCTTCAAGTGTACCTTGTGACGAACATAACAGTACCTGTATCAGAAAAATCAATACACTGTGTCATCCTTAATAATTCTAACTAAAAATGTAACGAAGTAACTTTTTGTTATGATAATCATCCTCATTTAATAATCGTATTATTGTAAAACGAAATTCAATGCATGTTAAGTAATTAAACTGCTTCCACTTGCGTAATAAATACCAATATCAAACTACATCAGTTATCATAATTGGTTACTGCTGAATGTTAAACAAATACACTCTATTCATTTCTTTGCATTCAAATCTAAAATACAAACTAAAAGAGAGTGAATGCAAAATGACATTACAGATAGTAGACGTAACAGTTAGATTTTTTTGATTTATTGAACCCTACACTCACATACAAATGCATATTCACAGACATGCATATGAATGTGAATATCTATGTGAACAGATTCATTTGTCTAAATTTTTTTTTGATGAATGTTTTCATCATTTTCCATTTTTCATGCTTATTCTCTTGTGATTGCATTCATCAAATTGTAATTTCGTAGCTTAACATTTTCAATGCAAAGCAAGAATGAGGCAGATTGTTTTTTCTTTGTTTTTTTCAAGGGCAAAAAATACAACACAATTGGAATATAATTCTTTGTCTAAACAGTTAAATTCTTTATCGACTTAGTTGAACTGAATGTTTTATTCTTGAGGCATGTACTACTTATATATATATATATATATATATATATATATATATATATATATATATATATATATATATATAAATATATATATATATATATGATTAAATATTGCTTCAAGGATGTGGAAATTTTATCATCTAATTCTTTTTGTTTTCCTGTTCAAGCAGCAAACAGAAATTTCTTTTGCATATTTCTGCGCTTTATTAGATTAAAAAGGTTTTATGTCTGTTGGTAGCCAAAAAGGAGAAAAGGGATAATCGTTAGTTATGCAAGCATACAATGTTTAATATTTCAAGTACTGGTTTACAGTGAATGATAATGAAGTATTAAAAAAAGCGAAATGAAGATTATTCACTTGCGTATTCATTGTTATTCTTTCTCATTTCTTTAGTCAAAACATCAATTGTAATGTTTATTGCTAGTTATATACTGCAGCATTTAAAATATTTGAGAATGTAAGCACTTCATTTTTATTTTGTCAGACAGCTTCACAATAGCAAAATGCTTTTGTAAGGGATTCACCATCGAGTCTTCGTCGGATTTATTTGGTTGTTGAAATATAAGTAGTGTAGTTGACTAGACAGTGAAATAAATGAATTTTTAAGTTTCCTTTCTTGAATGTCAAATGACGACTGAAACGCAGTCTCTATCGTTGGTTCATGATGATAGGCATGATTGCTGCACGCCATATAGTTTATATGAGATGTTTAACCAGACATTGGGTATATTCCCAATCTGATGAATTGATATTATGAAATATTTGAATTTGTCTACAATTTTTTCATTTACTACCTAAACATATAGTAATTCAATTATTCTGCAATGCTGTAATTTTACAAAGAAGTGATTAAACTTTACTTTAGATAAAGCTTCAACAAAAATAGGTATTTGACACGACGTTAAGGCTGATTTACGGTTTTATTGATTAAAAATGTACAACTGTAGTTTCAACCACTGAACAAACAGGTTTTGCTTAAAACTTTTGAAATCAGTTAAATGCGTTTAGTTTAAGGCTGAAATAATTTCAAGGTTGAAACATAAAAATTTCAAAATATGAAATTTTGACGTAATTATGCAACCTTTTAAACTTAGATAATTAAATCAACTTTGAAAATAATGAAATATTTATCTCAACTGTGCTGTCAGATTCTGTTCACATTTTCATGGTAGAAATTTTATATCAATGTTGTGCATAAGAAAATATGAAACGTTTTAGGATACTATTTTGGGTTAGCTGAGATTTCTCACCTACTTTAGTAACTATAATCATAGAACATTTTACATTTACAACTAGGGTAAAACGTAACTGATTGTATGAAAATGTGCTTTTATCAAATGCACATAGCTAATTTTAAACAACATTCATTGTGGCCACACTCATGATGCATATCGAAAAAATATTGTTGTTTAAATGATTTCTCACAGATTTATTTTTATTTCACTATTGGTTAGACTAGTTTTGCAATAGGTTTATATGATATTTCACTAATAAATATAAATACCTACTAAGCACACACGAAACTTTAAAAAGATTTTTGAGAGCACGAAATAGTAATTCCATAGATGAACACCTGAAAATACTGAGCTGAGTAGGTTTTAAGTGTCAAAGATTAGTATAACACAAAACAAAGTGTATGCTTCAATGAAACGGTTCATATAACAATAAAAAATTTGGGAAAATATATAATTATCAACTATAATATACTGAATTAAAACTGAGTAATTTATATTTCCATTAAGCCCATGTTCAATGTTGGAATATTTTCATTCGCCATCCTTTTAAATTTTTTCTAGTCAGTATCAGATCTTTGGACTAGTATGGACAGCGAAAAAATTGATTCTTATCGCCTTCAACACATTCAAACAATCGTCATAGTTCAATGTTTTTTTTATAATTTTCTTTGTCATCTACATGAAACTAAGTCAACAGTTCAAATAGCTTTTTAGTAAGTATTACAGTAGATGAAGAGATTAAACGGAATATTATTAAAACATCTAATAGTGTTTAATTGTTTCATATGAAAGTATTAATTTTTCTACAATCCATTTCGCTAGTTATGAAAAAATGAAATTTGAAAGGAAACTGTAATCTGAAAAGTCATATGTTATTGATTTTTGGCATTTCCATTCAAATAATTTAGTGAATTAGATATCAGGTAATGTATTTACTTGATTCCCATTTCAAATATATCGTTCATAATAATAGCAGAAACATGAACAGAGCATGGAACATAATTGTGTTTCAGTTGATATTGAACATTTTAAAGTATGAGAACTTAATTATAATGTTAATAGGTCATTGTTGAAGCTTAGTTTTTGATGATCTTTGAATAATGAAGGTTTAGATTGACCAACATTTACATTTATATGTTTATATCAATCACATGGTATGTATGGTTTAGTGAAAAACGCATTTTTTTTAGCTGAAATGGAAACAAAATTTTTGGGACATTGTACGTGGTTGGTAAACATGTTATACGTATAAAATGGGAAATTGCTTTTTTGTCTTAAGTCTATATAACATTAAAGTCACGTGACTACTTAGTGACTAACTGAAAAACATAAATTTTTACATATATGTGGTCATCTAAACCAATAAGTAACAAATTACAGTAAATGTATTTATTAAAAATGTTAATTTATACATATGATAAAAAAATGTGCCACAAGTAAATAAGCTAGGTTAGTAGGTTAATTGGCTTGCTGAAATTGCGCTGTACACGACTGTATTATTAATATTGGCTAATATATAATAAAATACACATTGAAATAAACAAAAGCTCATTTATTTCCTTTCTGTCTTTTAAAACGCTCCCATGAAGTGTTTGGCTGATCTAGCTATCCTTCCTCAGTACATACTTTAATGTAGATTATGGTTTCTCTCATTAATAGAATAACCAGTTATTCTAAGATTAAACAATTTTCAAACTTATTGATTAATGTTCTACTGATATTTATCTCTATTCAATAAACACACTGTGCAGTCAGAAATGATGGGTGAAGCTCACGTCACAGGGTATTTTGTCAATGTTTACAAATAATTTCGGGTAAACTTCAAACAGTAGATGTACTACTATTTCATATATTATACAAACTTAATTGTAAAAATAAGGGAAACTGTTTAAAAATGAAATTTTTTTGTAAAATGAGAATGTTTTAACAGCTTTCAATAAATTTTTATAGAAATCACTGTTTGTTGTCATATTGTTAAATCCTAAGAAACGAGATCCAGTATAAATGTATACTGATTAGTGAATAAAAAAACAATTGCAATTTATTTTTCATTGAAAAAACATTATTTTATTTATAACTGTTAACTGCTTTAAAATTACTGATTCATATTTGAATTATTAAAAGGTGTCTTCACTTTCGTTTCTCAAAACAGTTTAATTAATTGTAAAATACGATTAGCAGTTTTAATCAATAGGAGTGTATGCATAATTGTAAATAATTTATGAAGTTATATCATACTTTTAAATATCAAACAAAATGTGGAAGTATTACCCGTCTCTTCTAGAATCACACGCCTGAATATTTATTATCTTCACATTTTATTAAAATGTATCTTACTTAACACCCATAGTCTTACTTGGTTTAAGTTGAAATTAACTCAATGCATTCCCATGAACTCTAAAAATTATGAACATTTTATATATTGGGTACATAATTGAATATATAGAAGTGTTCAGAGTTTTAAATTCTATAAGCTGTTGTTACTTATTTGTGTGAATGAAATATAGTCACTATTGCAAAACAACATATTCATCCAAATGTGATATTCTTGTTACGAATAGTTACGCAATTTAGAATGATTAGAAAAGCTTGATAAGTTATTTATTTTCAAAAATACATAATTTTTTAACTCTAAGCAAGAAGAGCAGAAGATATTCAAATTTTAATTTCTAAATTTATTATCAAAAGAAAAAAGGACAAAATGATAAATGGTTTTACAATTAAATTTTTACAAAAAAGTGACCTCGTTTTCATAGATAAAATCAAATTAAATCATCAAAAAAGTAAAATATTATTTAGAGAAAAAACACATCTCTTAGATACTTCTACAAACGCTTCAAACATGAGAGGCAACTGTATTCTATCCGGCAAGTGTGTATTTTTGGGAAACTATAGATGTTTGAGCCACAATGTTATACATATATATGTATATATATATATATATATATATATATATATATATATATATATATATATATATATATATATTCGAGATAATTTCATTGCAAATACAGATATGACCGCTTTTCTCAGTTATTAAGAATTCGAAAGCAAAATACAAGTGAACAGTTATAAGTTAAAAAGATGGGATGTTAGCTGATTTCAATATGTTTTAATATTGACTAAAACACCTGAACGTTTACATTTCTACCTCATATTAAAATTAATAGTTAGTTTGTTATCTGCAAATTTTACCAAAGAGCTTGTAAAATCCATCAACTGCAAACAATATTTTGCACAATCAAAAATTAGTAATTGACAAACAAGTATAACATTGCATCAGAAAAACATGTATCAGAAGTTGTCTAAGAAACTGAGAAAAATATCTTAATTGAATTCTGTATTGAAAGATAATTGTATTTGAAATAAAAAATATTTAAATTTTTGATAATTTTTCACGTCACATCAGAGAAGCTGATAATTATTGATTCACATAAAACTACATAATGTGATTACAGGAAAATACTTAACGCTTATACAACTATTAAAAGAAAACATCTGATCGATATAATTTGCATGAAATGAATACATGTGGATTATATACTTGACCAACTTAACTTTCATTACTCCAATAACATGGCAATGATAATTTTCAGTCTTTTTATTGATTAATTGCATAAAAAAATAGTTTTGTCTATAAAATCGAACGATGTCTCATAATCAAATGTCTAATTTTAATAAATTGATAACAATGTTATCAGTTTTGTTTCTTCTCTTTTCTGTGTCAATTAAGTAAACAATTTATTTCCGAATACAGTGATAATATATTTTGTTTCATCAATGTATGTATGTTCGTTTTTACATCGAAATACATGTGAAAGTATTGATTTTACTTCGAGTTACCACCAAAGGTGTATTGATAGTTGGCACTAGTTAACTAGGCGTACTTGTTATCTTGAACAAAACTGAAACGTTTTTATGAAATCGGCTTTAAGGTTTAAAATGTTAAAAGTAAGCTATTCAGCATACCACAAACTTCCTGTGTGTAAGAGTTATTTACAA
Organism: Schistosoma turkestanicum; assembly: GCA_944470395.2. Lineage (NCBI taxonomy): Eukaryota > Metazoa > Platyhelminthes > Trematoda > Strigeidida > Schistosomatidae > Schistosoma > Schistosoma turkestanicum. Next base: position 43,340,637 of record OX103971.1, read on the forward strand.
TTGATTGGTTTGTAATTAGTGATTATTGTCTTTCAGACTAAAGGTTATAAATCACTTTATCAATAATAGTATTAGGAAAATATGTTACTACTCCTTTCTGAGTGTTCAATCATTTGTATATTACTATGAATAACTGACAGTAATGTTTTATAGTTTATGGTTTAGATCTTAGTTGTCACTTCTTGAGTGATGTAATACATTAATATTATAAGTTATCAGTTTCATTGAATGCACCACTGAGATTCGACAGACATACTAAGACTGAATAATGATAATTGTACTACACATGCAAGCTAGTTCATTGAAAAGTATATTTACATTAATTTTACGAAGTAAATAACCGTAGCAGTCAATGTTAGTAATCACAAAAAACTGAAGATTTTCTTAGTAATCAAAATTCTGAATAATGCTATGATGACACCAGTTAGCATTTTAAGATATTGGTACTGTGTTGTGGAAAATTAACGCATTGATTTGTAATACATGAGTATTGATCTTGAGCTGGCGTGTTTCTGTTTATTTAAAATTGATATTTTTAAATCAAAATTATATTTACTTTAACAAGGTACATAACTTCCGTTCACATTTTCAGTGACATTAAAATCTGTAAGGTGGCTGAACAGTATTCATAAACTTAGTGGTTTAAAAATACTACTGACTATAAAATTTTTATTGACATCGTCTAGTCAGGATAAAATTATGTATATACCTAGATAATACAAAATCGAATTAAACAACTTTGCTATGGTGAACTGTGATAGTGGTTTATGATTGTAATAATTTTCAAACGGTTAGCCTTATATTAGAATCTGTTCTAATACAAAGCAAGCTAGTTGTACAATGCTGAGACTGTCACAGAAATCTATGCTATTAATATCGTGAAAATGTGTTAATTTGTATTCAGACTACGTAGACACGTATGCAGGTAAAAGTTTGTTTTAACGTTGTTCACCTAATGCTTTTATGAAAAATAAAACTTACTAGTTATAAATTCACTTTGTCGATTCATGATTGTCAAACAAACTAATAAGACGTTGCATTAAAAACACTGAAAACAGTTTGTTATAATTGTCAAACCAAACTTTCACTTTTGTATGATTTGCGATAATATTTTGTCATTGAAAAATTGTTTTAACTAATCCATTTAATTAATGATTAACTTTGTTTGCAGATTCAATAGATGAAAAAGGACAGTCATTGCAATTTGAGTAGTTTGACATTCATTAAAACTGTCTTACTGGCCTCAACTATAACTGGTAACGTGAATTTTCAACAAAAATTTGACCACATACACTCATTTATGTTACTTCATTGAGTTTATGTTAAATTTTATTTCAAACTCCTGTTGTTATTTCGCGAATTGTAGTCACAAAATTATCCTGTTTAAAATTTATTTTTATCATTGTTATTTTGATTATTGCAGTCTAATAAACTTGAAAACATAAATATTCATTTCAGTGCTTTGGAAAACCAAGCTACCATTTTCTGATCATAATATTAACAATGACAATTGTAACTCAATTGAAAATTGAAATACCTGAATAGAAATTTTATTTCACACACACTTTTACCTAAATTTATAGACGGCGTAACTTAGTATTTATCGGTTAAATAAAAAAGCATTATTGAACACGTTCTTATGTAGACACAATTCTTTGAAGCATAAAATGTGCGATGCATACAAACTCTATTTTTATTTAATTTATTTATTTTGATAGATGAGAGAACAAAATGAAGTAGTCCGGGAAACTACTGATAAAGTGGTGGTACTATGTTTGCTATCTAAGCAGAATGAAAAGAATAAAATACTATCTACAAGTAGGCGAAAAATAACATACTACTGAAATAAATAAACTGTTGTATAGTAATACATTCGGAGTGATTTATTTATTGATGAGGAATGAAGGAGGCATACTTTCTGTTCGGAATGTTCAGTATATCAGTAAGTTGTGAATAGTTGATTTCACCACTAATCATATAATTTTTGAGATTTGATGTTATCTTGTATTGTTAGCTGCGCTACTGCATTCATCGTCTCTCTTTATGTTCAAGAATATTTTTATTTTTACGTAATAACGTGATCTCTCTGTGTGCTGACGAAGACTACAAAAAATTTGTTTTGACACACAACTGCATCTGTTTGTTTGCACGATCCGCTCAATTTATTATAGCATAAATCAGTCAACACGATCAACAATATTGTCTACATTCTCAAGTAAGCAAATATAGGGGTGTATAATTTAATTAGAACTTCGAAAAATCTTTAATACTGATTTTGGCAATATTTATCATAGTGAAAAATGTTACGATTGTTTAGATTTGAATGTTATCTAGTAAATTTATGGCGAATTATTAACTGTTATTTAAATACTTTTTCGTAGTCTGATCAATCTAGTTTTACTAGGATACTATTTGAAGACGAATGAGGAATGACTGAATAGTCAATTTCATTGATATTGATAAATATTTTCATGATATATGTAACAGTAAACTTATAGCAATCATTTTTAAGTTCATGATTACTTCCCTAACTGTTTACAATACTAAACACTGTGAACAGATGCTTAAATGAATACCTTGACCATGTCAAGATTTAAACATTTGAAAGTAAACATGAGATTCGAGTTACAGATGTATTTTACTTACCTCACCAAATCATCAGAAGATACACGGCTATCTGCGATATTCGGTGAAGGTTGACAGGATAATGATGTTTGCGTTCGGCAAACTGGTGTATATAAAGAACTTCTTTGTAGTGTATAAAATGGAATATAATTATTTTGTGGTAGGATTAAATAATTTAGCTGGTCAGAGTTTTTACCGTTTTCCAGATTATTAGAAACGTTGCTGTGTTTTGTGTAAAATGGTGTGGTCCCATGTGTAACACAATTTGTGGCGTGATTAGAAACAGTCGATAAATTTGTTGTTCTCTTTGGACAAAATGATTTTAATACAGCTGTACTTGTAAGCACTGATGAATTAGAATAAATATCATGTGTTTCATGTGGGGATGAATATGTTGTCGATGTGTTTAGCAGTTTATTAGGACAAACATTTGAGTGTAGAGTATATCCCGTGGGTGAATAATGTTCACCATTGTGTTTTATATTATCATTTCGCTTATTTTCATTCATATCGCTTGTCTTGTAATTTTCATTCATATTTCAATCTACTTAAATTATTGATACAAAAGGTACAAAGTATGTATTGACATGAAAAAGAAATTAGTCCAAGTTATTTTCAGTCACCTAACCATTGTGCATTTATAGCTGTTCTCTGAAGTTGACCTAATCTAGTTGTAAAATTAATTTTTACTAGATAATAATGGTACAACAAATAGACTATGAAGTAACCAATCAGAGCTGTGTAATGAAATTTATAGATTTAAACAAATAATAATAAGAAATGTTTAATGCAGATTACCAAAGACTGAAAGTTATGATAATATTATTTCTATTAAATTTTTATTGAAAAATCTATTCTGAACGAGAAATATACTGTAAGTTATATGTTGATATAGATGTTTGATTGTTACTTCTTGTTGGTTAGAACAAATAGCACCTATATTTAAAAAATGCAAATTAACTGTTGAAAATTGATAATAATAATATTTTTGAATCTTGAATCTAATACGCTTATGACTCTAATAACTGAGACTAGATGATATTTAATCGGTTCCAAATGTGACAAACCTGACTATTTTCAGATAAAATTTCACATAAAATTCAGTATAACTAATGATTTATCGAGTGCTCATACTTGGAATAAAAATCTAATTCTGGATATAGTTCTCAGTTTAGTTATTACTCATGAGCAGCATGTACCGCAACCTTGATGGAACTAACACCTCTTGATATATTCAGTCTCATTCCACTCAGTTTCACAGTAATAGGAATTTACACTGAGCTCTCTGAGCTGTGACTAAACTCCTGTATGAATGAGATTTATTAGTGATTAAATGATCAGTGTGCAGTGACCAACTTAAATGATATCATTCAATCAGAACTAAGGAATTGACATACATGCAGTGATCGATCAACTGCAAATGCATTTCAGTTATACAGTAGTTTGGTTGAGGCTCTGATAACTCAGTGGTAACGCCTCTGAATTCAAAGCTGAATGACATAATACTGAATCAATTTGGAGGCCTCAGTTTTCTCAATATTACAGTATACCTTGTTGATGAGTAACGAGCAACACGAAAACTCAATCCAAGATTTCTTATCGACTAAATTGAATCATACAAACAATAACATGACGTAATCTACTGAAATCTTAATGTGCCGCAATGTCAACAAATGCATCTACGTTTTTAATTCACAAGTTATTTCATATTGAAATGTTTTCGAAATGTTATTTAACTAAGTTATAATATTTTGTTATAAATGCGTACAAATCACTTGATTATGTAGAAAAGGCGAGTAATTCAAGTAGTTGTATTATTTTCAAGATCCAATTGCTGTATACACCTTCGTTTTCAGTTAAAAAATCGTTGATAAAAGTTTGAATCATCATTGGATATATGTTGACTTTTTTTAAGTATTATAAAGGTAAGAGAGATTATATGTCCACTTTGTGGGCGTTTATCAGTCTGATTATTTCAACTAAGCGCAAAAATTGATTGAGGGCAAAAACCAATAGAGTAAAGCAGTATCAAAATGTTTTAAACTTAACCAAAACACAATTATTATCAGCTATAAATTAGATCTATGTATGCAGCCTCTGAATAAATAAAATGGGTTTTCTTACATCTTACTTATGGGTGGAATGAAGGCCTTTCCTTTTAAAGACCGATATAATTTATTAGACTGTTTACTCTGTTATCTTAGTCAGCAAAGTACAAATTATATGTTCTATTTAACAAAAAGTCTGTGATAAGAAAGCCAATTCTGTATTTTTCTTAGCATTTAAATAAACAGCCACCTGAGATCTGTTCTATACCGGAAATGATAACAAATGTTCATTACAATTAAAATTTATACACAAACTGCAATCAGTTAGTCATATTACGTTCACTGATGATATCTTTCGAAACTTTCTAAGCCTCACTTACATCAATTACTAAAGGGGAATTTTATTTACTATTTCTATCATAATTCGTTCGCTTAGTATACACAATAATCTTTATTATATAAACACGACGTAAGATACAACGGATACGTGTGAATTATTTTTAATTTGTTGAGATGTTCAGTATTAAATTCATTATTAAATAAACTCCTTATAAATATTCCTTTTAAAGAAAATATAGTTTACATTAGAAAATATGTTCACAAAAAAAGTTTTAAATTAAAGTTGATTTGAAAATTCTACGTACGATGTAAGCTGCATTCAAGTTAGTAGAAGTCTGGTTAAATTGGTTATAGTAAACAAAACAAATCTTATAGGTAACTTTCTAACAGCAATAAGTTGAATCATACTAAAATAATTTTATTTGATCTGGAGTAATCAAGCTTCATTTTTTCGTCAATATGTATAAATTCGGACACAATGAATTAATTAAATAATGTTTGGTAGTACGTGGCCAAATGTTTGATATTATTGAATACTTAGATATTACATTATTAACTGTTTGATTTGATCAGACAAATTTCTAATCAGCGCAATAAATCTTTGTGTCACAGAAATAAAAACTAAACGAAAACAATAACAAGTCACTCATAAAATGAAGATAACAGTCATATAAATCAGAAAGTTTTTTTAACGTAAAAACCTATACACAAAATAGAAAAATTATTCTGTCTACAGTAGTTTCATAGTGAGTAAACACCAATTCTGAGAATAAATAGTCATCAAATAATGCTGAAATTTTCTCAGGACTGTGATGAAAAATAACATAAAACGCCAATTTATTTGAAAGATGTTTTCTCTAAAAAAGAAAGATTGTGCAAATATCTTTGTGTAAATCCCTACCTTTTGTATGATAATAGTTTACAAATGTATTGCATATGTATAAAGTTCTAAATGAGAACATGGACTTTACAGAGTAATGTTTTTAGTACAGATGAAAAATGCTAATGCCAAACATTATTCCTAACCCTTATTATAAGGCAAATGAAAATAAAGCCTTAGTTAAAGGTTAGCTAAATAAGTGATTGTATTTGTTTACAAACAGACAAGAATTTGCGGTTATGACTGGAAGTTCAAAACAAAATTTTTTATTTCACTAAGGTTAGCTTCAAGTAGACTATATTAAAATGTGTAGAATAATGAATTTGTCCTTACCAAAAAATTAGTCATTCAATATGAAGAAGGCTATAATCACTGTAATTGTATCACTAAAAATCACAATGATAATCGGTTCCCATTTAGGGGAATAAACTATTGTTAAAACTAAGTCAGACTATATTCTTTTTATTGTCAATAGATTCAAAGCTTTCATAAAGCGCAAACTCGGTCTTTGTATTTTTGTAAATCTGCTTAAAGCCGAAATATTTATTCCAGATCGTGTTAATACTTAATGATACACTGGCGTAATGCAAGCTAGTTATTAGATCTTGATATTTACGCGATAAATTATCCTTTCTTTCGACGATACATTTATTTACGATAAATAAAAATAAATCTTTTGGCTGACAACAAAAAAACTGATTATTTAGACAGTTAAATAAGATAAATTAGTTAAAATCTGATAGGAACGTTTCTTCATTTATCAGTTTTCGACTGAATAATTTAGTGATTCTGATTTTAATTTTTAACTATCAACTATCATTTTAATTTATGGTAATTTTTAAAAGAAATATAGTTTCGTTACTATTAATTTAGTGCATTCATTTTTCATTGTATAATTCATTATATACACTTGAACAAATCAATATCAGACAATGTAGTGATGCATATCATTTGGATAATTATTATATCATATAAAATAAACTCTTTTGAATATGTAACCGATACAGAACCACTAGACAGATAATATAAAACTAAGTACTGTTTGATTGAGAACTCAAAGTGAAATGTACGAAATCTCTGGATGAAATTGATGCTTATTCTTAAAACTATGAGATCATGAATACAAGTATTTGAATCATTTTACGGCTCCTTATAACTATACTTCAAAAAAAACATTAGTAGTTAAAAATTTCTCTAGTGATTTACGAAAACCGTATTAAAATTGTATTATTTATAAACGATGAAATGATTTATCATAGTTGAAAAAAGGTATGTCGAAAAATCAGCTATACACAGTGTAACAGTTTACACTCATCATTAACACCGTTTAACTATTATTATTGAATAAGCAATGTTCAAAAGAATTTTCTCTCTGATCGTTGACATAATAATGCAGTTTGTTCTAAATAAATTATCAGACAATGAGATAGGAAAAACGAAAACTGTCATTAGATGATGGATGATCAGTTATTGTAAATTTGTTTTCAGCTGCAATCAAAAAACACAACGTTAACGTTTATGAAAGTTGAAATATATGCTAAGAATAACCAAATACCTTCATGTTTGTATCTATTTATTGATACTTAATATTAACTAGTTCCAAAAGTATGTCAAACGGTTGTTGTTCATTGACTCCAACAAATTAACAGCATAAAATCTTAATTCTTTTTAAAAGACATAATTTATTGGTAAATAACTCGTTATTAACACAATCGTAGGAAATAAAGTAAGAAATGCTTTGGATTATTCCACTGGTTAACAGCTTGCAGAAATTGAACTGAATTGCTGCAGTTAAATTAAAGTGTGCTACGTCGATTAATATCAGTGATATTTTTATTGATATTATTTCAGTAAAACAGTATGAGAAACTTAACAGAAATGACGAATTCTGAAATATCATGATTATTCTTTTCAGAATCGTGAATAAAAAATACGAGAAATGCTAGTATGCGTTTACCTGAACAACTAATGCGTAATACAACTATTTACAATTTTTATCAATTAGTATTTCATTTTGCTTTTGCAACAGAGAGACCAATTTTTCAACAATCGATTCTTAAAAAATAGGGAAAGAAATCTCTACTGAACCATGTGGTTTGGCTCATTGAAATTAATCGTACAAACTGGTATGAAAATATTTGCTTATTATTCAAAATGTTATCCATTTTATCAATTTCCAGTCTCTTAAATCAGAGAAAATAAACCTATTTACGTTCTACATGTTTGTGTTTTACTGTAATTGAAGCCTACAAACAATATTTCAACTTTGAAGTTATATCTGTTTTCAATTTGGCTTCGAGTTATTTGCAGAAGTCGGTTACTAACTGGATAATGACCGATCCGAAACTATTACAAAAATTTACCGACCTATAAATATTATGAATAAATGAACTAAGTAGGCTTACAGCCATTCAGATTTATGTATTTCTTTACATATTCATAATTTTTCATAGATTTTTAATGTTGTCTAATTTGGTGTAAGTATTCTACTCTTTATTCTGTACATTCACTTGCCGTAATTAACGACACTCCTTCGTATATTGAGAGAGCAACTCACAGACTCATTTTAAGTAAAAGCCGGTGTCAGACAATGTTGCTTTCTCACACTCGGTCTAGTTCTTCTGGTGGTTGGTTGGATTGCAAAAACTTAATATCTTGGATAAACCACGAAATAAATGTCTAAAATGTGATCAAATGCTTAGCTAAAAAGAAAATATGCGTTATCACTTTGCCAGTTTTTACTTTTAGTCTAAATAAGATCAGATAAATCAAATAAGTTAATTAGACTCGACGAGTCAACTGAAGTTTTGACAGTAAAGAATAATTTCTACCTGACACTAGCAAATTTTATAAAGACAATTTAAACTATGTATGGATTGATAACAAAGTATCTACTCAAATATAAACTATTAATAATTGAATTTAGGCTGTTTGTCTAAAGATTATCCAAACAGTATAATCATAACTATCGAAGATCCATTTTATTTGTTATATATATATATATATATATATATATATATATATACATAACATTAGGTGTGATAAGAGTAGTTATTGTTACTTCTTGTCAAACGAAGCCTACAAAACGATTTTGAAGACGGTCATATTTCGTATACGTATTGTTATTTATTCTCAGTTTAGTAAAACATACAGTCCCCAAACCTGGGACATTACGACTATTAATCTAACTTTCTTGGTACTTTCCTAAAATTGAACATTGATTTTCCTTCAGAAAAGTTTTTCACATGAGGAGACTGTGTTTTAAGTGATATAAATCAAGAACATATGTATTCTCAAACGATCTTAATTGAACGTCTGAAATATTTAGAACTTCAGCTCATCAAAATTCGGAGTAAAAATAACGATAACATGAATGCGTACAGTATCGAATGAATAGATCGCCGATAACTATTTACCAAGTCATTAACCCATGGACATTCTAAGTGAAATTTTGTGCAACTGAAATTTAGTAAAAGTTTATTCAGATGAATTCACCTCATTCTGTATTGCTTTCATCATTTGCTTCATTCCAGTTATTAAGTTTTTTGGAATTTCAAAAAACGGACAATTTATGAGTTGACTGACATGCAAACCAAAACTATTACAATAATTTCGTTAACTGAAAATGTGAATCAAATTCATCTCGTAGCTTCGAAAATTTTCGACCAGATTTTTACTCTTTACTTTACTAAATGTTAATTTCGTTTGCGTGTTTGTAAATGTACAAAAATGAACATGAGCGAAATAATTCAGTGTATAGTCGACAAATTATTTGTTTGTTGTATAGGAAAAAAGATAACTACAAATATGTTAAAAAGTACAAGTGAAAATATTTCAATTATTATTTGAATTTAAATTTTGAAAGTATAATGAAAAATCGTATACCAAGAAACAATAATCTGGCCAGACCAATTAACAAGACAATAAAAATGAAAAGGCGGACAAAATTACAATAGATCGATGACCCTGATGATAATCCTATTCTTTTTACTGAATTCAAATCAATAAACAGATTTTCACTCACGAAAAAAGAAACGATAATTGAATGTTTTTATTAATTTTTACGAATTTTTACTTCGTCTCAGTTAGTTGTTAGGTTTTTATGGATTTAAAAAATTACTCAGTTAATATTTCTAAATTACTGTTTTAATATAAATCTATAACACAACGTTGTTCTCAATTTCAAAATGAGTGATTTAAAAGTATAAGAGAACTGTGATTGCATGAGAATGTTTCAGAAAATCACTTTGAAATTAGTCACATGCTCCTTTGGTTTCATTCATTTGGCTGATAATTAATTCACTTTTATTTTGTCGACATTCTCTACAAGTTTCTGTTATGTTATCAAGTGATTTTCTGAATGTGCTCTGAAAGATAATGACTCTATTTCAGATTATTCAGTTTTTTAGAAACACCCGATTAGGTGTTATTATGCGTGTATGATATTAATGAACAATTCATTTCAATATTATTTTTAATAATGATAAATTTGCTATGACTGGTTATTTCTAATAAACTTCATCTAAAAATTGCTCACACTGTAATTTTCAATGTCCTAACCTGCAAAATCTTAGTATTAAGCTATATTTGTCCTCGATTTGTTGGACATAGTTGACACCATTAACTAGAAGACTGAAGGATAGATTACATACCTTAATTACTACATTAACTTAGATAAAATGCTCATTCAAATAAACAAGCTGTCATGAAGGACATTTATTTTCAAACATATCGTGTTGTTATTGGATTAAATTAAAAACACATTATCATTCACATGAGAAGAAATTTAATAAAGTTTTAGATTATGCTAATGCAGATAAAAATGAAAACAATTAACAGTCCGTATTTATGAAATCTCTACTTTACAATCAATAAACATGTACAAATCAGGTCAGAGTAAAAAATATCCACATGTTGGTACAGCCAAAGATCAGTTAGTAAAAAGTAATGCATTAAGAATTTTTCTTTCAGATGACTAATAAACAAGGCCAATTTATTATTATTTACCTTTTGATGAAATTAAAACAACCATTTAAATTATAAATAATTTAGAAATAACAACTATTTCAAATATGACATGATGTTTAGCAAGATAAGAGAGTAATTTTTAGAACTGTGAAATTGAATCTTATTGATTTATACTGGGATCAGTAGTTGAAGTTTAATTTGTTTAATCTACTATTAATACAAATACTCCATGATTTTGATTGTAAATTAGCGTCGTATGATTATATGAGAATAAAACAGATTTCGATTATTACTTGTCAGTAAATTGTAGCTATCTATCAGCTGCCCCTCAAAAATTTATGATCATAGAGACTTTTGTTGTCACGTGTTCTCAGTAACTCATTTGAGTAGAACCAAACAGTTTTTGATACAGTTTGAAAGGGAATCATTACTGTGCTTTTTCAACACACTGGATGATTCTAGATGACTTTAGACATCGAATCTTATTTCACTATATTGTGGCGATATCGATTCGATTGTTCTGTTGACAGTGACATTTAAAATACATTATCGATATTCTGATGAATGTTATTCGTAATGCAGTCTTCCAGAAGCTATCAGAGCTGCAGATTTGGACAGTTTTGTTAGAAATTTTAAACGTTCATTTATTTGTTTGACTGGTTTGTATGACTGTTAGCTTGTTTTCCATCGTACAGTATATCTTTTGTAAAATGACTGAATTATTTTTAGTTAATCACTCTTTTCGGTCCGGTAATTGTTCAGTTTAGCGTTATGAGTTTGATAAGAACGTTGGTACAATTCATTTGTATTGGTAAGCAGTTTAAAAGAAGTAAATGGGATATAAATATTATGTGGATATAGATAGATTTGATTGTTTGTTCTTACGTCATGATATGCATGTTTTTCACTATTTTTCGAAAGATAACTACAATTAATAAAGCAAAATGTTCACTTTTCAATTAAGACAAATGTGACTTTATCATGGTCTAGTTTTTTTCAATAATTCTTTCTGTTTTGTAAATGCTCAATGTGTAGATAGTTAATCTGAAGCACAATAGTTTAACTCTGCTTTTTGGATTTATTTTGATTTCCAAACGATTAAAATCATGATTGTTTTGTTTCCTGTCTAAGTGACAACAAAAAACATAAATGACGTGCATGAATTTTTAAAAGAGTTTCATAGACGATTAAGAAATTTATTGTCTTTACATATCATGTTTATTCCATGGATCATAGATTTTCAATCACAAAGTAATTTCACATTTAGATTTTATTGAAACCTACAATGAGGATTTAGCGGCTGGCTACTGGACTTCAATGTGGACGAATGATTGAGTGAGCAATCTTCCTTTCCACTTCCGTATATTATAAGTAGGCTAACCCTGTTAACGCAACGGCGGTAACAAGAGGCCGAATACGGTGTTGCAGATGAATTTATTTCATGCATTCACTTATGCAGACAAACATGAGGAGGAAAGGAGTATAAGAAAAATGAAGCGAATTGGGGAAGGCGAGTGAGCCAACTCTCCATGAGCTGAAGAGTGGCTAAGTATTCATAGTCAAGCAATAATAGGCTAGACATGTAATAAGCAATTAGGCATCCACACACACCACCAAATATACAATAATCGGTACTGTATTCGAATTATTACAAATACAAAATTATGGACGATGCAATAATCGAATAATTCAAACGACTAATTATTAAAGTACAATGAATGAATTGTGAGTTACTACAATAGTTCCTTTCCAGCAAACAAGGTAAAGTATCTTTGTTTGCAAAAAAAAATCGGCAAAAATCAAAATTTACGAAATTAATATGTAAGATAGAACTGTATTGTATTTACTTACGAGTATGTGTATGTTTGAGTTCATGTGTGAGAAATTATTCATACATAAGATTGTGTATGCTGTATAAATGAAGCTGAATAGGATGAACATAAGTTTTTTCTTGAGATACTAACTCCAAACTCTATGCTCCTTTTTGTAGTATGGTAAAAATTGCATAAATCACGACATGTTAAAGAGCAATGAATTTGGCATTCATTTACATAGGCACTGAATAGATAAGATGAATTTTAATGAATGCGTAGACAATAAAGCAAGGCTCATCGATCAAGCAAGTGGCTGTAGAAATGTAATGGAAGTTCGATAAAAATAATTGTTTGAAAAAAAATTGCGAACAATAATTGATGAAGTGAATATTATCCACTCTTCTAATTTGGTTCTCATGGAATACAAAATGCAAGACGTGAAAATTTGGAAATATGAAAAATATCGTTTTTTGGTTTTCAAACTCGAAAGCTAGTTTGTCCATTGGTTTTATCAATATGTGTTATATCGATCTGATTCTATGAAACATTAGTGAAATTACTGCTTATTCTTCAGTATAATCTAGTAATTAACTGAATTCTATTTTTTTAACATGTATCTTCACAAGAAGCAAAATTCTCCGATGCAACACAACATGCACCAACCAAATCACTCTTGATGGAGATGCCTTGGAGGACGTTAACACCTTTACATATCTAGGCAGCATCATCGACAATCAAGGTGGATCCGATGCAGATGTGAGGGCGCAGATTGGCAAAGCAAGGACTGCATTTCTACAGTTGAAAAATGTTTGGAACTCCAAACAACTTTCAACCAAAACTAAAATCAGGATTTTCAATACAATTGTCAAGACAGTTCTACTGTATGGAGCGGAAACTTGGAGAACTACGAAAGGCATCATCCAGAAGATACAAGTATTTATTAACAGTTGTCTACGCAAAATACTTCGTATTCGTTGGCCAGACACCATCAGCAACAACGAACTGTGGGAGAGAATAAGCCAGATTCCAGTGGAGGAGGAAATGAGGAAGAAGCGGTGGAAGTGGATCGGACACACACTACGAGAAGCACCTAACTGCGTCACGAGACAAGCTCTCACATGGAACCCTCAAGGCAAAAGGAAAAGAGGAAGGCCAAGGAACACATTACGTCGAGAAATAGAGAAAGATATGAGAGGAATGAACAAACATTGGACAGAACTGGAGACGGAAGCCCAGGACAGAATTAGTTGGAGAAAACTGGTGGGCGGCCTGTGCTCCATTGGGGGTAACAGGCTGTCCACTGAATACCGTGCTCCCGTCCAGATGTCGACGTCTTCATAATCCAGTCGATCACAAGGAGAAAGAGAAAGGGTGAGAGTAAGCAACCTTGCCTGACACCGATCCTCACCTCGAACGAGTCTCTCAGCTGTCTTCCGTGCGCGATTTAATCCATCATAAAAATTCCGTATGATGTTGACTATTTTCTCAGGCACACCATAGTGTCGAAGAAGCCTCCACAGTGTTTTCCTAACCACGCTATTGAATGCTTTCTCGTAGTGGATGAGCTTGATGTAGAGTGATGAGTTCCATTCAATTGATTGTTCCACAATGATGCGTAAAGTAGCAGTTTGGTCAGTATACGATCAATCCTTACAAAATCCGGCCTGTTGATCTCGAAGTTGGACGTCTACGAAGTCCTTCATTCTGTTTAACAACACCCTGTTGAAGACTTTGCCTGGTATTGAAAGAAGAATGATGCCTCTGTAGTTCTCACACTTGCTGAGATCGCCTTTCTTTGGTATTTTGATCAGTTATCCTTCTTTCCAATCTGATGGTACTTGTTCCTCATCCCAAATCTTCTTGAAGAGAATGTATAATATTTTGGCAGTTGCTTCTACATCTGCTTTCATTGCCTCTGTTTTTTCATTTATTAATTACTATTTATTTCATAGTGATTACACTCAGAATTCGCGGAAAAATTTAATTAATTTCCTTATAGATTATTGACTGCTTTTCATGAAATAACATTTGTATATAAACAATTAGTATTCAGTGTTGCATTTTTCAACAGAAGAAGTAATGAACTTGCAAAATTTAAAAAAAACTGAACCATTTGTTTAAAATAATTACTCACCTTGTAAGGACACTTATAGCAAAAATCTATTCATGGACAAAATTTTTATATCAAGTATTAACATTACTGGTAGTTTATTTACAAGTGAAAGTAAATGAATATTTTAAAAAAGTCATTTTTACTTTTAATGTTATTGAATTGTTTATTTTGAAAAATCTGGCTCTTAGTTTTTGTTATTTTTCAATGGCCAGTAGGTTATGTCTTGATTTTTTGGAGTAAATATTACACTGATAAAATATCTTTTTCTGTAAAAATAAGAATTTTACTATTAAGTGATTTTCTTTGATTTGAATAACCTTCAAAGAACTTAGATGTTCCTACTAACTGGTTACTTAGTGAAATTTAATATCTTAATTCAGCTGATACCAAAAATTAGTCAATTTGATATCGATCACTATTCAGAGATTGATTGCTGTGAATATCTCAATTATAGCTGCAGTAATTTGTCGGCAAACATGTATAGCTAAAATGCCATACGAAACTGGTTGTTTGGAATAATAATCAGGAATTCTTGAACATGAGTTAGTAAAATAAATTTACATGTAATTATTATAAGGGGTTTGTGGAAGTTGTTGGAATTTAAAGCTTAAACAATCAAGTGATGTTAGTTAGACCCCCATTAAAATCACGAAGCACTGAATATTAGTTTCGTCTTAGCATAGGGCGTTTACATGCGCCCATATGACCGCAGACAATGAAAGACCGTCATACAATATTGTGAACGGAATACATTCAAACATGTACGCCATTAAACGGCGGTCCGATTATTTAGAGGTCAAGTAGTTACGTGGAGTACCGGAGGTTCTGGCTCAACTGCCTGTAGAGGAGTCTTGGATACATGTTGCTAAGGAACACCATACTTGGAAGAAACAGCTATTCTATACTTCTTGGTCATTGATAATGGTCTGACAAAGATCAATTTCAGGGTTACACTAAGGAAATATATACGTATGTATGTAAATTGAACGATAACAATTGGTGATCATTTTATAGTAAGATGAACTTCCAGAAATTATAGTTAAAATAAGATTAAATAAAATATGAAACCTAGTTTACCAGAATAATATTATGAGTATCAACGTATGCACTTGTTCAAAGATTAAGCTACCAAAATTTATATTTATTAACGACTGAAAAATAGGAAATAGTTTACAGTGAAAATGTTCATTTACTCAGAAAAAGATAACAAATATTATGGCTGTTCAATGCTAAGTAATAAATCTGTATTCTATGATAACTTTAGCGAAATTATGTCTAGTTATGATTGCAAATAAAAATGTTAGATTGTATATGACAACAAATAGGCGAGAAAGAGAGAGATCTCTTTATTAAATCTACAGTGCGAATTTCTCGATAGGATGTGATTAGGCTTTTTACAATGGATGTCATAATATAAATGTCTTCAAAAAAATAATGTCTACATGTACCCATTTTTAAATATTGCACCTTATACTACATACATTCCAAAAGGTTAGTTTGAATGACTTTCACTTGCCTAATTCACTCAAAACGTTTATTATATTATTTCATTTAGCTCAGTAGTTGAAAGAGTTAAATTTTTTTGCATATTTTCACATAAAATGTAGCTAAACATACGTGAACAACCAATCCATCACTGATAAAAACCAGTATCATGCTATCCAGTCAATGAAACTATTCAATTATTGATGAATTTTCAATAAATTTTCTAATAAGTGAATCGATATTCAGTTCGATGAAATTGATATAATTCTTTGAAGATTCTCATTTGCTTTTTTCATAATCGTTTTCTAGCACAAGGCGGATAAATCCAAGGTTTTCAAAAGATTTTATGTACCCCATTAATATCTGCATTTAGACCATTTTTGTTTCGTTATTGTCTACCATTTTCCTTCAATGCAACAGTAACTGAGTAACACTAAATTCAACACATTGTGTCATCATAGAATTGAACGAAATTCTACTTGAAACGACATTTTGATTCATTGGTTTAAACCGTTTTACGAAGAATTAATCGGTTACAAAGGACCATAAGATTTAATTAAAAATGACTCCCTTCAATTAAATATTATGACATAATTTTCTGAAAAAGATGGCAATAGATTAGGCTATGATTGAGGGCAAATAAGTAAATCGAATATTTGTTTAAAGTTTAAACCATTATAGAGTAGTTATATTAACAAATATCTTATGAATAACGACCAGTGCTATACGCTTTAACTTTATGTATACTTCAAATAATCATATCGATAGACAGGATAAAGTATGAATCTTTTACACTGATCGATGGGAGACAAACATTGATATTACGTAAATTGTAGTTCCCTTTTAAAAATGATCACTGTAAACATCTCAAAACAATAAGTCACACTATCTTGATTGGTATTTACTTTTTGACGGAACTATTGTTATTATGAGCTTAAATATTTTTAACTCATTTTGTATGATTTTTGGCTAATTATCCTATCTTAAATGACTGATCGTCATTTTGAAAATAAAACTGAAAATTATATTATAATAAATATTTTCATATTATTCACATTTATATTTTCAGAAATAAGTTTTTTCACTTTGAATAAGTGAATGTTATTGGGCAAGTGTTAACAATTTGTATTTTCAAAATAAATTGTCATTCTTACAGTCTATTGCAAAATATAATTGTGTGATAGATTATCATAAAACTCCGATACTATGCAGCGATTTGACTTTTTTTTCTATCGGGTAGATTTTATTTTGAAAATCAGAAATTAGATGCAAAACTCACTGAAAAATGTTTCTAAATTAAAATATAGATTACTCCTGTCCACAGATAATTGCATTTCCAACAATTTAGCATTGAAATCATTCTAAAAAAATACAACACAGCTGTTGAATTTCTCATCATACACATACATAACTATGTGATATAATTAGTTTGGTTTTTGTTGTCCAATGTTGCATTCAGTACTAAAGTGTGACAACTGTGTACCATGGAAAAAAATTTTTCCAAAGATAGAATTTACTCTGACGTAATGTTTTAGTCCGTAGTTATATGAAAATCAATGTCTGTTCATTAATTTAAATTAATTAGAATTATTAAAGTGATTTGAAATACAGTTAATCTAAACATTGCCAACACTACTCATTTCATTTAGAAAATATGAATGAGAACACTTTTAACAGTTCATTTATAGAATAAATCCAATGATGCAGTAATACAGCATTGAACTGTTACAAAAATGAGAAAAAAATAATATGAATTTAAGGTTTAATAAACGATCAGACACAATTATCAGTTTGAATAGAAAACTTTTACCATTAATCAAAAGAATGACATTTGAGTACATACACCATCCTGGCAAGTCACTTATAGTAAATTTTCTTAAGCCTATATAGTTCAACAGTTTATTAATTATGATATTCAGCAAAGAATTGCTAGATCAATGATATATTTTATCCGTTGTCTTTATTTAGTTTTTAAAATTTGATAGTTCGTTTATATGTGTAGTTTTTCGACACTAAGCTGCTCAGAGGTTATTCGATATATCCAATGATATTTTAGATGTTAAATATTTGCCATACAAAAATGCAGAAGGGCACATTTGAAAGGCAAAGTAGTTTAACCTGTGAGACGTTTCGCTTTGAAAACTGATTGAATTTGTTCGTGGTAAAGTTTTGATGATTAGTAAATTAGATTTAACCTTAAAAATGATAAGTTAGTACATGGGGAACAAATGAGTAATAACAATATTAGTTGCTTCATATTTTATTAATGCAAAAGGTAACCAAACCTCAGTAAATTTACAAATGGAAATGAATAGGAAACTAATTTTTGAGCTTCCCAATCTAAGTTGAAAACAAAACTGAATAAGCTGACGGCACAAAACTTCTAATACTTTACTTTTTAACGTCACTTAAGTCAGTTTTACATGTGTGTAATTGTTTGCATTATTAACAAACAGTTGACAATATTTAACACAAGAAAATTCCTAATCATACCTGTCCAGAATGCATGTAGCATTTAGATAGAACTTCTATTCTATTAAGATTATAATTCAATACTCATTGTGATAACGTGGAAGATTTGTTAATTTATCTATTGATGCTCCAGAACACAACATAAGAAATGGATGCAACAGATAAGTTCACTTCATGTCAAATCAGTTGATAAAACACTCTTCAAGCTTATAAAAATTGATCATTTCAATAGCATCAATAGAATAGTATGAACAATTATAACAACAAAAGAAACACCTTCCTTGACTATGCAATGAAGTGGAACTAACTGGATGGATGTTGAACTTAAACGAAAAATATTCAATCATTTGTTTAAAATGTTTTTCCTCCTTTGTAAATAATATAGTAATATATAATATATTATATATATATATATTATATATCATATATATAATATATAACATAATATATAATAATAATACATGATATATAATTAATAATATGAATGTTAAAGTAATGACTTAATGCCTAACAGTTTGATTACTTTTCAAAGCATAGGAAAATTCAAACGGGAAAATGTGACTATTTTGAATTGCTTGAAAGATCAGGTTGATTTATGTGCACACCTCCGTATGATTACTGATTTGAAAACATTAATTGTATGGAACATTGTAAACATCGCAGATTTTCAAAAGTTAACATTTTCATGACGGTAAACAAACTGTAACATCTATCATTATTTCGTACATGAATTACTGATACACCAGGACTTTTCAATCCTTCCGTTTTTTACTATTTAAATTTCACCATAAAACTGTGAACAAGGTGAAAAAAAGTAGACCAAATTACGTATGGATAAAAGGTTATTTACTTGTGGCTGTTCTAATATTTGACTATATATATATATATATATATATATATATATATATATATATATATAGGGCAGTTGTTGTAGTGTTTGGTTCTCTGATCTGGATGTTTTGGTTGTGGAGCTTTCATTGTTCTTCTGAACAACATCATCAGCACAACATTCAGATAGAAGCTGCACAACCAAAATATCCAGCTCAGAGAACGAAACACCACCACAATCATCCACCTGAGCTACAAATTTTTTCCACCATCTCATAGGGCAGTTGGCCAAAAAACAGTTCATCATGTTTTGCTCAACCTCGTTTGATCTGAATCGATTTGCTAATTCACAAGCTCTTCTGCGACTAGCTGTGCAATGCGTAAATTCAGTTTTGACTGTCTGTAGAGGTAAACACATTAACATCTATATTGTCTGATAAAATCTGAGTAAAATAACTCAAAACTTTCATACTAACTCAGCTGGCAGATTACTTTCTGTCATTCATTCAGTCAACAATACAACATTTTACCGTATATTTTATTAAACCAAAAGTTTCAATCACAAATAGTTCCTTGATAGTTCCATGTAACTGAGATTCCTTAATCGTAAGAATGATTAAATTGAAACAATGCACTTATAGACAATTTTTTAACTGTATTTTTAGGCGCATACTAATTAAAATTTCTGGTCCTCGTTATTTAATGTAAACAAATAAGCTTTTCACAAAACTTTGAATAAACACTTCTTTTCGATCAGTATTTTGTTTAAATTTCACTAAGCTTTTTTTCTTAGTTTAGACCTAGGAGTTGTTGAAAATAAAAGTTTTATAAAATAGCTATATTCAAAAAACTAGTCGACAAAACTTCAGATAACTAATTGCGAGTGATCAATGAAAATCTCCAATATGTTGAGAAGCTAAGTTACTTTATGGTTAATTCTGATAATGAAAATGAAAAGCACTTTAGTTAGATAAGCATGAATGAAATGGGAACTTTTCTCAAAAGCAAGAGTAACAATGTCGATAGGAATTAAATTATTCAAATTTTAAAAAATTAAAATCATCGACATTCATATCAACTGCTTTTTTTATAAATGAGATGAACTGAATTGGTTTTTCCTTGTTAAACATGTAAATATCCATGAAACGTTATATATATATATGTATATATATATATATATATATATATATATGTTTGGTGTTTTTAGAGCGAAAATCTGCATAACAAATTTTAATGGATTGAAATAAATATGCTGCTTAGATGCAAATAATCTGGATGAATTTTGCTTAGTGTCCAATATTATTGATAAATGTTTTATTAAAATGTACTGTATCCTGATGATAAATTGACAATTTGAAGATAATTTCACATTCATTTGTATTAAACTTGAAAGAATTTTAATCAGACTTTGAACACTACTGCAAATTGGGTAAAATACATTGTATGAACTAGAAATATCTGATTTACCATCCAATACACTAGTTCTTAATCACTTGATCTGAAGGAATACTGTTTCAACTAGATTGTGGATTTTAGGAAAATGTTGGCTAAAGCCAATCGAGCTTTCTGTATCCGTTCCGAGATTTCGTCAGTCACCAGGACATCAACACTTATGAAAATAACCAGATGAGTGAAGCGGTCAGCACGATCGATTCTTTGAGTCCCTATCACTAGTACAGGTGCCAATGCAACCCAATCCTGAAGCAACATTTTGCATTTCGACGAAGAAAACCGCATCCAGAACATGCTTAAATTATTGCTAAGGATAGTCAGAAGACTCTACGTTTTGTCAGCGTCTACACCGAATAGGACTACATCATCGGTATATTCTAAGTCAACAAGCGATTTTCCTAGTAGAAAGTTAACTCCTGAAAATCCAGACGAAGATAATGTTATATCTAGCAGCATGTCTATGACAAAACTGAACAAGAATGGAGAGAGTGGACAGCCCTGACGGACACCACTTGAAGTAAATAATTCCGATGATAGTTCACCGTAAGCTTTCATTCGACCTGTAGTGCTCGAGTAGAGAGTTTATATAAGGTTAATGTACTTCTTTGGTATGCCCTTTAATGACAGGCACTGCCACATAACCTCACTGTCCACAAAGTCGAAGCCGCCTTAAAGTCATGGAAGCCTACTATTGTCGGACGCCTATATGTGTTTGTGTTCCAGGACCTGTCGTAGTGTGAAAATGTGGTCTACATAACCATGTCCAGGTCTCATACCAGTCTGCTTTTCTCGAGTCTGCTCTTCAAAAGTTCTAGTTATGCTTCTGAGTATTACTGGGGCAAATATTTTTGATACTATATCAGTTAGAGTTATTACTCTGTGACCGTCACAAGAATAATTTTGTGCTTTCTTTTAAATTGGAACAGTTAGCGACTGAGACTATTCGGATGGGATCACGTCCGGTTCCCTAATTCTACCTAAGATCTCAATCAATCCAGCTGCTAAGAATGAACCACCATCCTTAAACATCTAAAGGGTAAATATATCAGCAGCCGCTGGTCTCCCTCGCTTCAGAATTCCTATCGCTTTCTCAGGATGACTGAAGATCGTGGGCAACCGAAGTGTGGCTGAAGGCCAATTGGACTGATCCCTGAAGTGTTCTGTCCATCGATCCAATCTCCTACATTGAGAATGGATAATAAGCTCATCCTTTTCCGAAATAGTCTCACTCACATTCGGGTTCCTAATACCGGTTTCCTTGATGAGTCTGAATAGTTGCCTACTGTTGCCTATCACCGTCGCCTTTTCCACCTTCCTTGTTTTCGCTACCCACCACTGTTCTCGGTCATTGCGAAGGTTTTTTATCAGCCTGCGCTTAAGCTAACTCCGCTCCTCATCGTACTCAGAGCCGGGCGAGATGAGCTCACTAGCATCCAACAGTTCGGTTGATGCTACTGAAGTCCACGGCTTCTCCCTATCCTTATGGTTTACCTTACTAGCAGATATCACTGCTGTTTCCACAGCCTTTTTGATATTATTCCAAGCTGCCTGGAAGTGGGCATCATTTACTACTGATCCTATGTGCGGATGGTGAATCACTAGGTGAAGTAGTTAAAGTTCAGTTGAAGTCAGTAAATTACAACGTAGAACTTCGTAGGTAAGTACATCAGTTCAAGTTGCCTTACCACATTAGCACAGAGATATAATTGTCAATTGAAATGCTATAGTAGTAGAGGTAGTACAAGTATTAGAAGTAATCGGAGAGGTTAGGATTAGAATATATTATTCAAGAAGTATAAATCAGTGAGGTAAATTTAGAAAGAGAAAGATAGAGGTGATGAGGAATTCGTAAGGTTACAGTTTCAGAGAACACAAAGAGTAAATGCACCTGTGCCATTGCAAACGGTTTTGAGCCATGTCACTCAGGGTCGCTAACCATCGATTATTATCATCTCGCGGACACCAACCAGGTAGGTAGGTAGTTTAAACCTACCGACATGACTCAGTCCCCTTGTCAGTGACTTCATGAATTTTTGCCATGTTTTGGTTTGTCCACCCCTAGCCGCCCCCTACTTGATCAATCGATCTGCCATCCCTACACAGTAATCCATAGCTTCATCCTAGCCTTACGGTTTACCTTACTAGCAGATATCACTGCTGTTTCCACAGGCTTCTTGATATCATTCCAACCTGCCTCCGGATGGGAATCACTTTCATAGTTGCCTAACTGTTTATCTAGTTGCTCCTGAAATATTTTCTTAGTTTGATTATCATTAGGTAAAGCCCTAAGAGGTTTACTTGCGATATTTTTCTGGCGTCCAGTAAGGCGCAAACAAATACGAGCTCGCACTAGAGCATGATCTGAATACAAACATGTGCCCCAGAACGAGCGACAGTCCTCTATCGAACCTATCCATCGGTGGCTGATGGCAATGTGATCTAGTTGGTTCCAACGTTGAGACGACTTTTGAGGTCGCCAGGTCAAAAGATGTTTTTCCTTAATCTTAAGATTAGTGTTTGCTAGGAATAGGCGGTTATCTGAACATAGCTGTAGCAGGCGGTCGCCATTATCTGTTCTATTGGCCGTGACACCATAAGATTCACTCAGGTATCTTTCCCTTTTACCTAGTCTACCCACTCGAGCATTAAAGTCGCCCGCGATTATTACTATATCAGAGCGCCTAACGTTTTCGTGGAGGTCCGACATGTCTTCTGTGATAAAAATTAACCAAATTTCAGCATTTTCGAAAAATATGTACTTCGGAGATAATAAAACTCTATAAATGAGTGTTCTTGAGTAATTTATGAATAGGAAATTTTGTATGTAAGTATTCTGGTCGTAGAACTGAAATATTATGAGTAAAACTTTCAATTTTTTTTTTGAAACTTTCGATTCAAAAGCTTTTAGAAATTTAAGTAGTGTAAACTTTATGGAAAAAATAGAAACTGCTCTATCATTCTGATTATTCCGAGTGTTAACCCGACTTATAACACTGACCGATTATGCTGTAACGCAATGCAATTAGTGTTCATTGTTATGTATTTGTTTATTCAGTGAGTTAATTTTTTTTTCATTTCCTAATTTATATATATATTTACTCCGTTAGCATGTACCTGAAAGTGTTTTAGCCAGATAAATCATACATCATATCAGCTTCATTCATACCTTATCCTACATATTGTTTGAGTAAAAATACATTGTCTAAAAATGAATAACCACGCGTTTATTTCTGCTAGATTTATCTACTTCTGATTGATGAATGTAGAATTAATTTCAAATTATTAAGCATGAAAGGTTTTATACGTTATTGATTGGCATACTAATCATTTGAGTCTCAACAATGGAATCGGAATTAAATATAATACAAATTTCGAAGACTAACGGGTTCATGAAGAATATAACATTGAATTTTTCACAAATCTTAGTTGACAGTTCATTGAAATAACTGAAATACCGTTTACAGAATAAATCACATTTTTGAGATACAAAATAACATTGCATCTAATAACTATTTCTAACATTTTTTGTTGCTATGTTTTTCACATGAAGATAATAATTTACAGTAAAACTCCAATGCAACTGAATACATTCATCTGAAAATAAGTTGATCTTTCAACTGTTGCTTGCTGCATTTCCTCGTACGTACTTTTTACAAAGTTATTGATCCGAAATTGAGTTTTTTTCGTACACCTTTCATAGAATTATCTGATAAGTATAAGAAATTTGACGGATTTGTTAATGATCGTAAACAATATTGATACTAGTTGTTCTTTAGTGAATTTCATTCCCTTTGCTTAGCACTGTTTAATTCAATGTATCGAAAATATGTGGTATAGTTGTCAATCCTTTTGAACTAAAGTGAAATACTAGTGAGAAATAGATTCTACAGTATTCAGGATAATAAAATGAGGTGAAAAATCACTTATCACGTCTGCATAAACCACCAATTCAGCAATTGTATTGGTTTTGTTTTTCAGAAAATAAATAGAACTGCCCATTTAGATTAAAAAAAGCACTGAACAAATGAAAAGTATTCGTTTATAATTTACACAACCGAACAACATAGGATTAATGGGTTTTCTTGACAAAAACCCGAAATTTTATAAAGTTCAATTTGAAGAGTAAAAACACCGTACTTGTCATTAGGATGTGTTATGTTGTTAATACAAATACCCACTGATGTAACATAAACCAAACTAGATAGATTAGTAGCAGTGCATAAAGAGACATTAAGCAAACCATTTTATCATAGAAATAAAATAAAAACACAATACATCTTATTATTATTTAGATTAAATTCTATTTTAAACAATTTAACTGATTCATAGGATGGATTAACGAAAACCAAGAAAAATCATAACATCGTTTTCAGTTCAATAGACTGTTACATTATCTTATGATGGATCGTGCTATTTTTCCATATAAATTTGTATACAATCAAATTCTGTTTACATCAAATAGTAGCATATACTTTTTCCCGAAAAAACCTTATCAAAACAATCGACTATAGTATGTGTAAATTACTTACTAACTAAATGGTAAATATTATCATCCATCTGTTCTAAACATAACAAAATTAAAGTAACACTTGTGACTCATTGGAGAAACAACTTAATTAAAGCTTCTCTACATCTATCACTTTTATAAAATAAACATAAAAGGTGAAAAAGTATGTTTGTTTCGTAGATTACTTAACAGCGGAAAGCCCTTAAGACAACCTTGAACTTATATATATATATATATAAACCACTCGCTACTAAAACCTTAACTATCAACTCAGTTTCTAATCAGCTGTTGATACTCATTCCTTCATTTGACGTACAATATTTAAGAAATTGAACAAAAATTGCCTGTTTCTGAATATGAAATTAAAGACGATTCGCTAAAACTTTTCAAGAAACTGTAATCTGATAGACTGTTATATTCTTTCACTTTTAGCGAAATACAATCAGTTGGACTTATTTCCTTGCTTTCACCTAAATGATAATCTGGTTTACACTGAAGTCTGTTCTAAAACTGATTTCAGCTATATCAGCATTGAAAACACGGGAGTATTAAACAGATTTTTCGCTCGATTTTCAGATAGCCCAAGTGATAAAAAAAATTCAAATTAAACAGCGTTTACAAACCATTTTATTTAGATGATAGTCATGTTCCACTTGTAAAAGCAATTCCTGAATCCCTGTGAAAAACTTATGACCGATGGAATGCAATCGTGAAGCATGGTTAAACCCATGATATCATCGGTTTCTTGTGTGAAATAAATAGCTGTATTCGTAATTCATGTTTCAGAGATTGTGTCTTCCTTAAGACTTTGACCTTGTTGCGTTAATATAAACCATTAAAACTCCTCATCTTTCCTGTATGTATAAGGTTTTCTAAACTGCATCCAATAGACATAAAAGTGAGTTACACTATAAATAGTTCGATTTTAAACTATTTAAAACTCATGTTTGTTGATAATGATAAAATAGAATTTTCTGCTTAGAATACCAAAATTTAAAACATTAGATAATTCCTAAAGATAAGCTAACTGAATTCACATGACAGCATTCGATCAGAAGTTCAACATAAATTTTGAGGTAAATAAATAATAAGAATATAGATTTTGAAAAGCGATCCAGGTTAGTCGATAAAGACACTAAATGAACAGTTCAATAAATAGTTAAAATACTCTAAATTCAATGGCAATTCTGTTGATTTTGAAAAACTTATTTTTTAAAATAAATTCTTTGTACATTTTCATCCAGTATAATGTTTATTCAGTACTAATATGTTGAATGGATCGTTAGAACTAGTTGGACATACGATATAACTAAGATTACTACTTTTCCACTATGAAGTAGTATAAATCAGTTTGGAAAATTCCGTGTTTTTGATAGCGTTATTGTTTGGGATGTAAATGTCTGTAAATACAGCTTGCGATCGGATCCACTATTCTGAAACCTTATATTACACACTTTTATGTTTCAAACTGACCAAATTTAACATCTAATTTTGGTCAGAAGTAAAAGCTATAAAATGTTATTTTGAACTTCTTAACCTGCTCATAGTAGTACATACGTTAGGTAGTCAGACATGAAGAATTTTATCTCACTTCTTTTTGAACTGAAAGATAAATGAGAATGAAACTAAGAACATCTAGTTAATTAATTGGTATTTTCATAAAGTTTTTGTCTATGGAGAACAAATTATCGATTTTACTTAGACGGATTCAGTAACCACTATCTTGACACAAATAATCAACCAAAAATCATTAACGGTAGAAACCAAATAAAAATTTTGGAATCTCACATGACAAATTATCCAGATGAATAAAATAACATGCATAAGAACTTTTTTACCATTTAGTGGTAGATTTCAGCTGGATGTGAAATCACTATCGGAATATTTAAGATGACGTGTTCTCCTAAAAGTCAGTATACTATAGTGATTAGGGATGAACTACCCCAAATTTAGTGGCAGCACTAGTGTATAAAAGAAAAATACATGCACTTCTAATAATACAGTCGAAAAAATTTGTACAGATTGAGATGAATTTATTTCATTTTGACGTTAGCAAGAATTTTGTAAATGAAATATTCCTTGAGAGACACTTATTTAACACAATATTCCATTTCACATTATGAAAATTCTCCGCAACCAAAAACGTGATAAAATATGATAATATTTTTTTTCGAAGGATCCACAATTGCATAAGAGAATGTGTTTAAATGCTCTTCATTTGAGGGAAACACCAAGTTATTTCGATCATCCTTAATAGAAATGTTAAGATAGTAAAAACAAGCAAAACAAAAGCTCACTAAAAATGCAGCTGGTGTTATACAAATCAATGAACAACATGTCAACCTTAGTACAAAATAAATCCGTAGTTTTATACGAGCAGATCATTTTTCAATTTCAGAAATATTCGGGACTAATTAAAAACTTTCAGTTAGCCAATGCTACATTTACTTAGGTAACTGTTTACATTGTTTTCAGCAACATGCTGATTAAAAGGCACCGTTTCTCCAAATTTTAAATTCTAAACAAATGTGTTCTGTCTCATGTAACCAAGGGGTAGTAAACATATTTTTTAAAAACCAACGGAAATAGTAAGAAGATATTTTAAAAAGACATGCAAACACCAAATAAATAGTTCTACCTGACTAACGCAAACTCATAAAGCACCCCTATTTTTGCGTTTCTCATTACAGGTAAAAATGTTTGAATTATTTCTAGCATAAAATGACTGCTCAAGCAGTCCATAATATTTAGGGATAAAATCAACCAAAAGCTGTTATAATTTACGTCTCAAGTAAAGTTGAAGTTAAAATAGTTAAAAGTAAGGATGTTCTAACACTTTTACATATGTTTATGCATTTGATACGTAACTTCTGGTTGCCTAACCGACGTATCAACTTTTTGTTGGAAAAATATTCAAGAATAAACTACTGTAGCCGTGCGAATCTGAAGAAATGTGGTTGCGATGGGGATAGGAACCTATATAAATGTATTGAAACCTATTTAAACCGTGTTTTAGGAGTTAACTTATTATTCATGAAAAAGAAGTTTACTTGACATGCCAGGATCTCAACAATGAGCTTGAAAATTCAACCAGCTGAATCACTTACATACGCTCGGACTTCGTAAACATGGGAAACGATTTCGATTGCTTTTGAATCAGGATTCCTCTGGACACTACAAATCAGGCATTATGATATCCGTTTTTGTACCATATCAAATCATGATAGATTTTGCGGACAGTATCAGTGTATGGTTTAATCTCATCTTCTTGCTGACATAGTTCGCCTCCTATACAAATATGTTTCAACAGGCGAAAGAGGAACTCTTCCCTCTCTTTTTCAGTAAAAATCGAATACGAGTCAGAATCTGCAAGTAATAAACACTAGAAGTCATTAAAAGTTACTGATACTCACCTCTCTTAATTTATCTGAAATAAGGATCGTTTCAAAAACATCATCTAGCCGCTTCTTGATGGTTCCGCACTCATGCCTTACATTTGAAAGCTTTTGAAAAACATCCATATTGGTCAGCGTACATCTTACATAGCTAATTTTGACAGAACTAGGTTAAATATTCATGAATTTATCATACAGAATAGATTGATCATGTGAGATTACTTACATTTTGGTAGGTGGAATATTTAGGGCATTTTGTACAGAAATCGAGTTGAAAAACCTCTAATTAATATTTTATTAGGACTGTTTAATATTCACGCACTGTAAAAAAGGAATCTGCTTTATAAGGTACAAACATTCGGTCAAAAGTGAATGTGACAACTTTTAATCTGCCTTTCATAGACCTAAAACGAAATTATAGTTATTATGGAAACAGTCCACCATTTGATAAGGTATTCTTTTATTTGCTTATCACACAAAAATGGATATTCCCTTGAAGGTGTAATGAGGAAATCTTCATTCTGCTCCATTGACAACAGGAATTTATATTTCCGCTGAGTTAACAACAAATAGTCGTTTATTAGTTTAAACAAACGTTCAAATGATTGAGGACTTGTTAGACGAAGCTTTCGTTTATCGAACTTCGATATCTAATAGCGAACCTAAAGAAGGACCTTAAGTATATGTAACGAGCTAAAAAATAAAAAAAAGGCAGTGTTAGTCAATGAAGGTTATTCCTTATGTTCAAAAATTATGTAACATTTCCTCTCCAGTGACTTGAGAGAGGTTACCTGGATCAATTTAGGCTTATCACGATTTGCGTGGCTTATAATTAATGTCTACGACTAAATGTCCTCTACACTTCTAATTTGTAAGTACATCACAATGATCGTACTGGAACTTAATGTACGAAGCTTTACTTGAAAGTTCATAGAGGCTAATCGGGGCGCATTAAGTGTACCTCTTCACTCAGAGTTACTGACTGGGTCTTGTCTACGCCTACAGATTCATCTTAATGAGAGTCCCTCATAATCCTATTCCGTTTTGATAGACTCAAGATGAATGAATTACTATGAAACAATTTGGGGAATTATAAACCACCAAACATATACTCATATGCAAGTGATTATATCAATGTTATCTGACCAGGTAAGTGAGTGACATGTACGTTTAGTTAACTATCACTAAGAATTCCGATTCTGAACAATTCCCTCTTCCTTAAGAGTTTTACACAAGCTTCAATGTACTTGCTACGAATTTCCCCAAGCGAACCAGATAGCTCACTGGAGTATTGTTTTCCTAATCTTGATGAATGATGACAACTCCAATGGTAAATTGGCGTTTTGAGAAATGGTAAATTTCACAGCTTCTTCCTTTCAGCCCGAACATTCATCCCTACCTGTACATATAATACGGATCATAAAATCGTCTGAAACTTTAAAGGGGCCTCCAGGCGTTAAAGGCCAACAAAAGAGTGGTTTATTACCGTTATTACCGTTTTATGTGCAGTCTTATTCATTTCAACAGTAGCTGCATTCACTGTCCATGCGGTCTCATAAAAAGTAAGAAGCGGGACTTTGGGATTCAGCCGGAGGTCGTCGCTGCCAGTGTAGAGGTTGATCGGTTGGTCCTTACATTTTTGATAGAACCACGATGGATGGCAACGCTGTCAGCTGTTATTATAATATTTTTTAATAGCGTTATACGCTTATGTAAGGACTAATTTCTAAAAAAGTGATTAGATACAGTGATAATACTTATTTGAACAGAATGTAGAGGAATGCCTTACTCTGGAGTTCACACAATCTACGTGTTATATACCAGATGTGAGAGGATCCATATTCCTCTTTTGGTGTTTTCAGAAAGCTACAGGTCTTCACTGTCAGGTACATTATTCACCATAAACTGTACATACTGAAGTCTTTTCATACTTCTGAGAATATATGGTCAATTTTTATTTCACTTCTTTCAGTTATTTTGAACTCGATATTTTTTGGAAGACCGGTTAGGTATTTGCAGGACAATAAATTCTAATTTATTTGGAAGTATTCGCACACGATTTCCGAATTCCATACTGACAGGTTAGTCATGAAATTCATCCTATTTAAGCCAATTATCATCAAACTCTTTACAAAATGATAAGCCTACGAAGTTTTCAGATAATGAAACTTTTCTTCTGAACATCATATGTATTAAAATAGCCTTTGGTATGAAAAGGTAACAGATACACAAGGGTTGATATCACTAATATCTGACGTCATTACCAAAAACTGGAAATTGATGGAAGCAACTTCATTTACAGAGATCAATAGCTAACAAAATCAAGATCAATGTCAAGGACTCATCAGAAATATTTACTCTACTGGCTTACTTACGGCCATATAAGTGCTGGATTTTAGACAAGATAAACGTCTTCATAATCTAGCTTCCTAACCGCACTACTAATAAGTGGATATGATAATCCAGCAGAAATTTTAGTTTCAAAGATATCAGTTACTCATAAATTAGAGCAACATTTACGGTCAAATTACTAATTAAATGGTCTATTTAAAATTAGGAAGCCGGATACATCAGACCATGTTTCAGAGAAAGTTGCTTGATTATCTAGAATTAAAGAGAGAGAAATGAGACAAATGAAATTTATTAACGATAATTATTTACTTAGTGGGTGTCAGAAACGTGAAAAATAACTTAAGAACGCTAACGCTATAATAATGAATATTCCAAATTGAAGAGTAAAATCATTTGAAAGATCCTATAAAATTAATATTACTGATTTAAAGATTCATTGTTAGGGATATGGAATTATAGCGGTTTCGACATGTCGCTGTTTCACTGAGACAGATGATTGCTAGCATCTGTACATTGCATGAGCTGTTATTAGGCAGGTCTATTTTCAGTTTATTTCTGATACATCCATGCGCCTTAAGGTGTTTTCTTCAAGCAATTCTTCAGACGATTATGCATAATCATTTAGACAGTATTGCGATGTAACCTAATGTTAACGAAAAAAGTTTACATAGGAACTGCATACGGTTGAAAGTAATGTAGTTTTTATTTTATGTTTCATTCAACAGACCTTAGTGAATAGTCATCATTAAGAAATACATGTCAAATTGGATGATATATTGTTTAATTGGAATTCCTTAGGCACAATATAATTTTACCGGTAATTGATCGTTTTCACCTACTGGCTTACGGACTATCGCTCGAGATTATGGAAAAGCCTTCCTGTTACATAGAATTTCAGGTAAAGAAGCAGTTCAGTCGTTCTAATATCGTCCACTAATATGTTAACGAGTTAACTCACATTTCAATGGCATTATTCTGTTTGGATGATTCAAAAATCTAAAGGTCCATCAAAAGTGAACAAAACAAAAATACCTATAACAACAAAGAAAAGTATGGTGAACAACGTGTAAAACTTTATTTTAAGTGAATTGTTCCTAACTCTTGTCAAAACATACGCACGGCCACACCTTGGAGTTCACATTGACGTCGCATCCATGTTCAGTGTTAGGAGAATAAAGGATTATCGGATAATGGCATACAATTTATTGGGTACGGTGAATCATCCCAACAACAGCATTACTTCGAAAATCTTCTCACCATCCTATAAGAACTTTCTAGTCATTACTCTTAACACTACAACTAACTGATCTACGGCCTGAAAATGTGGTAGTTCATGGTATCCAGAACTTCTACGTCCCGAAGACGAACGCACACATTCGAATAACGGTGCATAAGAATTCATAAACATCTGAAAACAGAATTTTTTACCGTCCATTAGAGGTTGCCAAATACCTAGAACGGAAGCAAGCATAGAGAAATCATACTGGCTCGCGAAAAAGATATTGGATATTGAAAAGCAAGGATACTTTAAAAAGTCTATTGTCCCGAAGTGTGGTTCTACGTTTTCCAGGCAGCAGCACAGTAGGATCTGGCATACGTTATTCACCATATTTCTAGTTTCAATCTGTTACAAAAAGCAATTATTGTTTTACGCAATCATTATTTAACCTTGATATTACAAGGTATCGTTGCTCTGTTCAATTGTACTTTCTAACACACGTATTTTTAAATATCTTTTAATCGAATTTAATGTCTAATTAACAATCATGAACTATTTCAAATGCTTTTTATTTCCACTTTGAATGTTGTGGATGATTTCGACTTCTTATTTATTTGTCAATTAGAACGTTTTTAAATTTTTATTTGGAGGCGTTCGTAACATTTTTAGACTACTTAAAGCATTCATTATGTCATTGGTTACTCGCAAAAAAGTCGTTGTTGTAGGAGATGGAGCGTGCGGAAAGACCTGTCTCTTAAATGTCTTTTGTAAAGGAGAGTTTCCCAGATTATATGTCCCGACGATTTTTGAAAGTTTTGTTTCGGAGATTCAAATTGATAAAAAACACGTAAATAAATAATTGACAAACTAATTGTATTAGATCGAACTAAGTTTGTGGGATACAGCCGGGCAAGAAGATTACGACAGACTACGTCCACTTTCTTATCCTGACACAAATGTTGTCATACTTTGTTTCAGTGTGGATAGCCCTGACAGCTTGGAGAATGTTGGCGCAAAATGGATGCCTGAAGTACTAAAGCCTAGAATTTTTATTTTCATATACCTAGATCAGAAACTTTTTGCCAAACGTCCCTGTAATACTTGTTGCAAACAAAAAAGATTTAAGAAATGACGTTGTAACGAAAAAAGAACTTCAAAGGATGAAGCAACAGCCTGTTAAAGAATCTGATGGAAAAAGTATGGCATCAAAGATAGGAGCACAA
This sequence comes from Schistosoma turkestanicum, assembly GCA_944470395.2. Classification (NCBI taxonomy): domain Eukaryota; kingdom Metazoa; phylum Platyhelminthes; class Trematoda; order Strigeidida; family Schistosomatidae; genus Schistosoma; species Schistosoma turkestanicum. The sequence goes on from OX103971.1 coordinate 43,374,357, forward strand.
GCGTATGTTGAATGTTCAGGTAAATTTATTTACTCTGATGCATCTTTTTTAGCTAAACAGAAAGATGGTGTTAACGATGTGTTCGAAACTGCTGCCAGAATAGCTTTACGTTTCAAGTCAAATAAGCGTCAGTGTACAATTACTTGACATTGAATAAACAACGAACTTATTCGTTTTCGTTTAACCCTCCACTCTTTGTTTTATACCCACCGGCTTTTTATTATCACTCAATAATGAACTTACATTTGTTTATCTTACATACAAAGTTTTAATTCAAACTTGTGATAGAAATCTATCTGGCCAGAATAACTTGTTCTTGTATCTTTCAGAAGTACTGAAGCATTCTGTAGTCAGCATTTTCAGTTGTTTAAAGGCTCTTGTTGCTTTACACCTTAATATCTATATGCTTGAAGATTCTATTATAAATTGTTGATAAGCTTTCGTAGCTGATTATTAATGAGGCATTTTTGATAAAGCAGAGTCATAAAGGTTTGCCATATTTCATGAGTTTGGTAAATTGTGTTAAAATAATGCATACCCACACATACTTTAAACAAAAGGATCGTTTGTGTATGACTATTTTTTGTGTGAATGGTTTTGTGAATTTTAAATAATTTACCCTGTATTTAAAGGGGTTTGAGTGCTGTGTTCAAGTTTTACAAAGTCTGGATAAAGATTTATTTCATAAAGCAAAGAAGTTTGTAAGGTGTTATTTTAGGTTTCATTATTAAAATATCGATTTTGAGAATAGCAAAACTATTTGATAAAAGTGAAAAATTTGTATACAAATGAATTATAAATCTGAATGATACAAGTTAAGCAAAGTATAAATCATTACTTTTTCGTAACGCATCTGTTGAAAATGTATTAGCTGGCCTTATAAGAACTGAAGATTTTCACGGAGTCACGACTGAGATTTAATCTTCAATCAAAATTAACAGAGACCTCTGAAAAAATATGCGTTAGCCTTAGATACCCGATAAAAGAAAAGTGATTATCTGGAGCTACCAAAGTGAGTAACGAAAGTAGCCAGATAATAATACTATAAATGTTAATGAGACATACTAAACATTGAGAATACGTTTCGAGAAGACCGTTTAATAAGTATTTGTGAAGGATCACCGGGACGCAGAATCCGAAGGAAAATTAGTACATGTTACTACACTAGTATGGCCGATTCTGGGGTCTGTAGTTAATAATCGCTGTCAGCAGATAAATCTCAAGCAGATGAAAACTTGTTGTCGTAAAGCAAAATACCGTATATTGTTTATGAGCGATTTAAAGCAAAAAAGCCCATATTTTTAACAAGGTAATATGTATTGTACATCATTTAATCCAAAATACTTTTAAACCGATATATTCTTCAATATTAACAAAGCTTACTACCAATTTCTCGGAAAAATATTTGTACCGCATATATACGTCAAGAAACTGTTCTCGTTTTGGTATACGCGAGTTTTTAAATAAGTATTGTTGATTTAATATAAGAAAAAGACATCAGAATATTCTATTTACGGTAGTCCTGACTTATGAAAGTGCTTAGGCAATTAAAATTTGTATTAATTTAACAAATATTTCGTACTAGTTTTAAGCAAAAATAATATTTTACCAAGTTATACGTCATTATCAAGAAACGTGGTTCCCGTTGTAAACATTTACTTCCCTGATCATTATAATACTCTTAATCGCAGTATTATATTGATAAGGCGCGTAGAAAGATTAAAATACTCCTCATACATACAGAAATATAGATGATTCTCAAACTTTAGGCAGATAAAAATGGATTAAAGTTGGTCATTTATGTATTTTACAATAATATGAATGGAAAAGCGTTTACTGATAAAGTTCCTGTTGTACAATAGCTACAGTCAAATAAAAGTTTCGTACCACATTCTGTCTGACTTACTCATTACTTATTTAACAATAGGGACACTATAATTACATACTTGTTCATTTTACTTATGATTTTAGCTTTGTATTCAACTTTTAACACAAATTTACAACTGATCGTTATTGTATGAACAAGTTGCACAAAGAATCGAAGATATACCATAAGAATGAATAACACTTGAAAACAAGTGGAAAAGAAAGCCTAGGAGTGAGCTGGTTGTAGAACCCTAGTCTGTGACCTCTGCTTCATGAAGAGTAGCAGGCATCAGTATGTGATCACCACGATGAACGTATAATCCTCAGTGAATGGGCATCCAATTATTGTGAAAATATCTCGGGTTTCTATGTTAATGAACTCACATCAGCATTGATAAGGCTTGTGTCATTTTTAAATGCCACAGATTATAAATCGCTATTAAAGATATATAGAATCAATTGTCGAAAGTGAAACCAATGTATGCAAAAAGCGAATTATAAAAACATTTCTTAAAGCAAAAATTATAAGCTATATTAAAATAAGTTATTTATGTTACATGTAAGCCAGGTGATTGCAAACGAAAGTCAAGATCCTTTCTCAGTACAAAAACGTTTTGGAATTCAGCTTCCGAAACGGGAAGCAATTTACTTGAAGTAATCTGAAATAATGCAAGAATAATTTGGTACTACTAGATATCTAGTATTAGTCTATCTTACGATGCGAGTCTTTCATAGCAAACTTCATTCATAATATTATCTCAATAGGAGTTTTCTTCAAATACTCGAATCGTTATTAATCATAATGAATTGACAGAAAACGAACTACGCATACAGTGCTAATGTATCGACACAATAGTGCAAGTTTGATTTCAAAAACAATCCCACCTTTTACAAACATTATTTTCTATAGTGGAAAGCCTGTCGTAAACTTTAAACTCAATGATAACTAAAAATTAATTACTGTTCTTTAATATATCCTATAAATAAACCATTCAAGATAAGATTTTTCATAATAAAACGAATACAAAAGGTTATAAGAATTTATCATACTCAATTTGCATCACTATGCTTAGAACTATTTTGGTGAGACCATTGATAACACGTGATTAAAACAGCTTACTTTTATAATTATTTGAAAAGCAGGCGTGTGATCTGAATTGAAGCTTTATGTAAAAATAGTAAGTTCTAACATCATTTTAGGCGCAGAGAGCTTATAAGTGACATTTTTAATTGATTTACAATTACTGAACCAAAACTGTTACAAATTTTTCAAACCAAATTTAATGTACATGATATTATTTGAATAAGACGAATTGGTTGGATGCCGCCTGATAATGCCGATCCCAAGCCGGAAAAAACTAACTTGCCAGAAAAACGCTAACAAGAAAAAATAAATCAAACCGTATAAACTCTGCTCTGGGATTTAGAAGGTCTTCATTTAAAACAGGTATGACGTCTGATGATGAAAGCCGAGTTTCTTCGGAAGTCATGAGGCCGATACCAGAACCCTTCAAAACCGTGAGCAGCAGGAAAGTTACATTCGCCCTCATACCTATAAAAGCACACGAAACCAAATTAGCCACAACCGAATCCTTTCAACACCTCTAAATATCCCTTTTATCTCATCGACCAACCTTTTATTTGATTGTTTGTCAACTCGCGCCGCTGAAGCAAACATTCTGAGCTCATGAAACGTTATTCCTGGTCTCCTGAAATCACTCTCTTAACTACGTGTTGAAGCTTTTAATGTTAGAACTTTGGGTCAAATAGAGCAACAGACTTCTCTAGCTGGGGCTCTGGAGTCCCGTGCCATGAATGTGTGCTGCGTATCCGAAACACGCATCATCAATTTGATCTTACCCACTGCAGATAAAGACACAATTCGGTTTAAACTTCGTGTTTTAGGTAGTGATGATGCTGCCCCTCGTGTCCTTGCTGATGTAGGTATAATATTAAATCCTATGGCGAAACTAGCTCTCTTAGACTGGATCCCCGTAGACAGTCGCCTGTGCGCTATCCGACTAAACAGGACGATACGGACTCGGAAGGATACGGAAACTCGCAGTTGCCTCTTCGTCGTACCTGCCTACGCTTCCACTGACTGTAGTTCAGACGACATGAAAGATAAGTTTTATAGAAACCTCTCTAAACTTCTTCCAAATGTTAAGCGCTCTGATATAGTAATAATGGCCGGCGATTTTATTGCTCAGGTAGGTAGACAATGTAAAAAGGAAAGATACCTGGTTGGATCTTATGGTGTCGCGTCTCAGAGAACAGATAATGGCGATCGTCCGCTGCAGCTATGTTCAGACAACCGCCTATTACTAGCAAACAGTAACTTCACACATAAGGAAAAACACCATTTCACCTGGCGACCACCAAAGCCGATCGAATGATGGACCCAACTAGATCACATCGCTACAAGCCATCGGTGGAGAGGCTCTGTTGAAGACTGCCGCTCATTCTGGAGCACTTGTTTAGACTCAGACCATGCTCTAGTGAGAGCGCGTATTTATTTGCGTCTTAATGGACGCAAGAAAAATATCTTCAAGAAACCTCTTAAGGCTCTACTTAATGATGATGAAGCTAAGAATATATTTCAGGAACAACTAGAAAAACAGATAGGCAGCCACATAGTAAGTGATACCGACCCTGAGGTAGCTTGGAATGATATCAGAAAGGCTGTGGAAACAGCACTGATATCTTCTAGTAAGGTGAACTGTAAGGTTATGGAAAGGCCGTGGATCTCAGTAGCATCTACGCAAGCTCATATCGCCTGGAACTGAGTGAGATGAGTAGCGAAGTCAGCCTAGGCGCAGGCTGATAAAAAGCTTTCGCAATTATCGTGAACAATAGGGGGTTGAGTAAGCGAGAGAGACGAGAAAGGCGACGGCGATAGGCAACAGTAGCAACTATTCAGACGTATCAAGGAAACCGGAATTAGGAATCCAAATTTAAGTGAGAATATCTCAGAAAATGGTGGCTGTGTCATTTATTCTCAGTGCAGAAGATTGGATAGATGAACAGAACACTTCAGGGGTCAGTTCAACTGGTCTTCAGCCACACTTCGGTTTGCCCACGATCTCCAGTCATCCTGAATGGCAAATGGACGCAAGTCCTCCGAATCTTTATGAAGTTGAGAAAGCTATAGAAAATCTGAAGCGAGGAAGAGCTGCAGGACCTAATAGGCTTACTTCTGAGATTTTTAAGGATGGTGGCTCAGTTTTAGCAGTTAGATTGACCGAAATCCTAAGTATAATTTGGCAACTGGGCCTAATCCTATCCAACTGGTTTTAATTGCTGATTGTCCCAATTTATAAGAAAGGACAAAATTTCTCTTGCGACAATCACGAAGGAATCAGTTTAACTAATATAGTGTCTAAACTATTAGCCTCGATAATACTTAGACGCCTAACTAGAGCTTGTGAAGAGCAGACTCGAGAAAACCAGTCTGGTTTCAGACCTGGACATGGTTATGTAGACCAAGTTTATACATTACGACAGGTCCTGGAACTCAAAAACGCATTTAGGCGTCCGACAATAGTAGGCTTCCAAGGCCTTAAGGTTGCATTTGGATCTGTGGATCGTGAGGTTCTGTGGCAATGCCTATCATTAAAAGGTGTACTAAAGAAATACATTAACCTTACACAAGCTCTGTACTCGAACACCACTGGTCGAGTAAGAGCTTATTGCGAACTGTCATCGGAATTCTTTACTTCAAGTGGTGTCCATCAGGGATGTCCTCTTTCCCCATTCTTGTTTAATTTTGTCATAGACAAGCTCCTAGATATAACACTATCTTCGTCTGAATTTTCAGGAGTGAACCGTCTGCTAGGAAAATCGCTTGTTGACTTAGAATATGCCGATGGCATATTTCTATTCGGTGTAGACGCTGACAAAATGAAGAGTCTTCTGACCACCCCAAGCAACAATGCAAGTTTGTTCGGAATACGGTTTTCTCCCTCGAAATGCAAAATGTTGCTTCCAGATTGGCTTGTATCTGTACCTAAACTAGTGATAGGGATTGAAGTAGTCCAGTGTATCAACTGCTTCACTTACCTCGGTGGTCTCATTAAAGCCGATAGCCTGGTATGTGATGAAATCTCAGCATGGATCCAGGAGGCTCTATTGACTTTTACCAAATTGAGTCACTTATGGCGAATGTGAGATATCCGTTTGCTGACCAAAGGACGAGTGTGCTACTTAGTAGTTCTCTCCGTCCTACTTTATGGCTGTGAAACATGGCCAGTGAGGGTACAAAATTTTGGTAGGTTGCTGGTTTTCGATAATAGGTATCTCCGAAGCATTTCTCGTGTATCCTGGGACAACCGAGTAAGCATTGCTGTTGTTATGAAATGGGTGCTAGGTAAGGATGGCCGATCAATAGACGAAGTAATGAAACTTCATCAGTTGAGGTAGTTGGCACATGTGTTATGTATGGCTTACCACCGGCTGTCTCGTTGAGCTATGTTTTGGACAAAAGCTAGGGGTGGCCAGACCAAAACATGGCAGAAATCCATGAAGTCACTGACAAGTGGACTGAGTCATGTTGGTAGATGTAGGCTGCTTAGTTGGGGTCAGCGAGATTATAGTAATCGATGGTTAGGGACCCTGAGTGATATGGCTCGAAATCGTTTGCAATGGCGCCGGTGCATTTACTCTTTGTGTTCTCTCAAATTCTAACCTTTAGATTTTCTCATCACTTTATCTTTTTCTTTTTAAGTTTATTTCACTGGATTCTACTTCCCGAATAATATCTTCCAATCCTAACCTCTCAGATTACCTCTAATACCTATACTACCTCTACTACTATGGGATTTGAATTGACAATTACATCTCTACACTAATGTGGTACGGCAACTTGAATTGATGTACTTACTTACGAAGTTCTACGTTGCTGAATAATCATCATCATCATCATGAATGTTAAAACCTAACAAAGACCCAATGTTCAAGGTTCAACTAACTTTTATATCATTAAATACAATTATTAAAGAGTTTAATTCTACTCAAAAATAAATTTTAATACCACAACGTGATTTGATTTTATATGAACCAAATAGTAAAATCTCAAATTAGTTTAGAATATAAATTACGACAAACTATATCGTATCAGCTCTTTAAAATAAAAGCAGTGTCAGAGTCGGTGTACATTGCTTGTTCTCAAATTAAAAAGTTAGGGAACAGTCAGGAACGATGAAAAACAAAAAGAAAGCTTGTCAAAATAAGTATCATGAAATTAAAATCAGAAAGTCATTGTGGAATCCAAACATTCCATTTCATTCAAAGTTATTTACTTTGGATTGACCAAATATAAATAACAACGAAAAAGGTTAAACAAAATATTTTTAATGAACTAAAAACAAACACTGATTACTTGTACACACCAAAAGTGATAAGCATTTTTATCGGTCGATCGATTTAAATTTTGCCTTAAATTTATACGTTTGGTAAGCTATATAGATTTCTGAACTATATATCATTAGTCTAAAATAGTCATGAATATGTTTTAATCAAAAAAACTGTTTAAAAATCATTTGCTTCACTTAATAATTTGCATTTTTGATGACATTCATCACGTAATTACTGTCTTCTAGATCTCTTACAAAGTAACAGAATAAGAAACAGAGAAAGTATTTCAATAACGTTTGATTCCAAATAAGCAGAATAAACCTATGCTTTGTACTCACTGACACTAGTAAGGAAATGCTAGTAACATATTAGAAACCTATCCTTACTATATAGTTTAAACTTGTGTGAATCACCACAGTATTTGAAAAGCTTACCACTAAGTAAATAATGTTCTTTAGGACCAATAATCACACTGAAACTTTAATAAACTACTTTTTAACTCTCAGATCTTTTAAATTTTTGTTAGCTAAACCGTAACAACACAAAATAACTTCATGAACATTAACTTGATAAACATTTGGGAGTAGGAAGGTGAATAAAGTTGTGTAAATGACGAAATGCATTTCTTCAACTGCTAGATAGTTCGTAAAATAATATGACAGACAACAACTACCTGAGATGGGAATATGTCACTTTTCAACTTGGTGAATATATTATACAATGAAATACACAAAATATGATAACTTTGCAATTATAATACGTTGTTGAATTTAATTTATTTTGTATCATTTGTAAATCACTTACAATTTAGTGGAATATTAGTCAATATTTCGATGTATTACGTAATAATGTGTTGAAAAGTTTTCATATTTCATGCATGTTTAAATAACTGAAGCACGTACTATAAGTATGTTTCGCAACCACTTCATGACTGAGCATCAAATATTCATATCTCAAGCTATCTAAAGGCCAAGTTGATGACGTGATATATATAAGTATACATACATATTCAACCAGCTCAATAAACGAGTCAATTACTCTTTATTTTATATCGTTATTAATTCATCAGTAAGTCCGGACCGTCACATAATTCTGCGAAAATACTCCTTAAAAACTTTATATTTGATTCAAGAAAAGGAAGTAGAAATTCACTCTAAATATATACATTTCAGCTGCGTATGACAGCAAGTTTTTTGTCACCGTGAGTAAACAACATTGTCACTGATCATTAGTCCAAAGAATATTGATTTACTTCACAGTAATACACCATCCATTATAATTAGCAGTTATAAAAATTATCTGCCATTAAAACGATGAGTACTTGTAATCAATCTATAGAAACTTGAATAAACTAAATAAACCATAGTTATAAGGAGGAAAACAATAGCGAAAATGAAAATCTTCTAATACAAGTGCTATCGTATTCAAATGTCAATCGAGAAATGGGCATATGACTAAAGTATCATCATATAGTCAGTCACCTAAGCATTAAAACGACTAATATTTTACGAAAGTTAATAAACATGAGACACTAGCTGAACAAGTGATATTTATTACACTTGATAAAATTTTGATAGAATGGAACTTTGTTTTTACTGGCCAATGGATAAAGTCCCTTTTGAGTATGAACATAGTACATTTGTGTTGAATGAAGATCAAGTGATGTATGATCTACGCTAATACTTTCCAACCATGTTGATTTCCATTAAACGTTAACCTAATTTGAATAAATTTGTTTTGTTTTTTTTTTTTTCAATTTTTCTGAAGTTCTATGAAATATTCATGAGTAGCCCTCAGTTCTGACAAATTAAATAATAAATTATTTTCTTTAAGCAATTTCTTCAGTCAACACACCAGTTGTCTACAGAAACTTTTATCAACATTTTAACTTATTAATTTTTAAAAGTTGTGGTATTTATCAAATTTTTTCTATTCACCAGTAGGTATTATTGATTACTGTGATTTAGTATGTGAACGGTTGCAAGCAGATGTTCATTGAACTTTGTGATAAAGTTTCACTGTCTCCTTCAAAATATTTCAAATATATATAAACTTTTAGGATGTAAATAACATAAAGAATATCTTTAAATCTACTACTTCATGTTCATTTCTGCTCTAATTCTCCATAAGGTATAAAATAAACGTTAATCTTTCCTAAATCATCAGTCATCTATGATACTATGATCAACATATTGAGAAGATGACGCATTTAAACACATCTGGCCGCGCTGATAGGCGTCATTCATTTCTTAATAGTACTAATCTATGATACTTATAAAGTTCTACATGTTTTCATTGAAATAATCGATTTCTTGTTCCCAGAATTATAGATCTTATACTAAAAAGATAACAATCTCCTCGTTATTATCACCTGATCACCGCTTGAAAATAATTATATTGCACAACCTGAATGTTTTTCACAATCAAATTCGAAAACTTTGTATCATCGATTCACATCTTTACCGCTCACAGAATACAATTGCAAACTTAAATCTGTTCATTTCCTTATGAGTTTTGATAAACATTAGTTGTTAAATAGTATGTTCAACTTTATGGTTTCTATTGGTACTTTATAATGTCGTTTTTGGTAGTACGATAAAAATTTAGATACGTCAGTCACAGAACATTTGATGCAATATAAACCATGAATATTGATGATCATCTGAGTTTATTAGACCATTTGAATCAACCATTAAGCAAGCAAATAACTTTCATGAAGCGGTTACTTAGTGGTAAAAGCAATTGGTTCGAAGATTGCTTGTCAGTGGCCTACGCTCCATTGAGTGTAACAGGCGTGAGTAAAAGCTACTGACCTTCAACTTATAGGCTGAAAAAAAAATGGGGGTTTTTGGTTAGCCGACAAGCCTGCTGCACATGCACATCGCTACTTTTTAGACAGCACAAGGACTTTCACTTTAGCCGTTTAGTGATCACCCCTGCCCCAATCGGGAACGTACATGTTGTCCAATTTGGTCTAAAAACAGGTCGGACGTCCAAAAAGCAAGCACACGAACAGTGGCCGCCGTTCGGGCACTTATGAATCAACAAGATCCCTCCACCAATTCACTAACCGAAATCCCCAACCGGCGTGAGTGGTAAGGCGGGCTTACCCAGCCGGACCTGGCATCCTGAACGGATTACCGAGCCACCTAGCAGTGCACTAACCAGCAGCCATTCCAACCGTCTGGCCTCCAGCTGCCTTGTGCTGATACAATCGACCGGAACCCTCAGACCCTACATGAAGCTAAAGATCGAGTTTGTCCCACAAGGTCAGCCGGAACGTACACCCTCCCATTTGGTAGATGTCATGGACTCGACCAAGCTCAAGCACTCAGTCAAGCAGGGTTAATCACACTACATAAGTGGGCAGACATCATTGGCGTCCAGTACCCTTTCAGCACTGGATCACATAACTCAACTGAAGACCCTTGTTTAAGGGGTCTCGACGCCAGTTGACACAATACACCGAGATGCAGAGCGTTTAAGACAACCATATAGGGTCGGCGTTAGTATTTCAGGATCCTTCGCGCTGCTTCCCAAACAAGAAGTCTAGGGTCGCTTTCAGGCATCCTGGAAAGCTATATCCGAATATTTCAAATTTACCTACGCTCGGTGGACGGGATTCAGACTTAGAGGCGTTCAGTCCTAATCCCCCAGAGTGGCAAAGCACATCCACGGCCTTGCGACCATGAACACGTGCCATTATTCTAGACCATGCTAGGGACGGTATCTTAAGCATTTGGAAAGGCTTTTAGCCGCAGCGCTGTAAACAACGGCACGTTGCCTGGCAGGACCACGAAGAGGCAGCCGTCACCACAAACCCCAGAAGTCTCCATTTATACGCGTCACCTAATATACCCATCCAATTAGACGACGAGGCATTTGGCTATATTCTTGGTTAACCAGCATGCCTGCTGCACATGCACCTTAAGAGAGTCATAGTTACTCCCGCCTTAAAGCCGGCTTCACACGGCATTCCTAGCCGGTCACCCATGCAAGTACTAACCGGGCCCAACATTGCTTAACTTCGGTGATCGGACGAGAACCGGTGTTTTCAACGTGGTACGGTTGAAAATTTAAGTTCCACTTAACTTACTTTGGTTTGGACATAGTTCACTTGCCAGCACATAAAAAGTTTGTCTCGCAGTCAAGTGAATAAACTTATATTCAAAAAATGAGTTTTTCACTTGTGTGTAACTTTTTGAGAAAATTTTTATCAGTCTTTATCACCCTGATGTATAAATTCATTTGCTTCCTGACTATTTTTTTGCTAGTTTACTTTTTTATAATCATTAACATAATTGATTATTTAGTGACCTTCAGAAATCAGGTTTGTGTGTAGAATAAATCGTTTAGACAAGAATATAGTGAATATTATGTGAGTTAATTAAATTATGATACCACTAACGACTGACTACTCCACATTTTATGTGCTTGTTTTTTATTTACTGTTTGCATAATCCAAACATTCTAACAAATGATTTCATTTAGACATATAAAAGATATCATCACTTGAGAAAGGTGCTTTTCATGATGATGATTATGATGTAAGAAATTCTCCGTTTTACAATTTCAAAGTTCATGTTTAATTGTTAGTATTGACGTAAAGTCGACTCCAGATATTTGCTGTCTTCAAATTAAATCATCTCCAAAAACCTCTCTTATTAACCGAAAGTGAAAAATTTCTCTAAGATTTGCATGTAACTCTTTACTCATCTATTGATGAACGCTAAATGTTTTAATATCATCTTAAGATTAAGAAACTTTCGTCCATGGAAGAATAAAAACAATAATCCTGTACTCATTAATTCTTAAACATCCCTTGAGAAATAGTATCTCGAAGATACTATTGTAAAATAAATATTGAAACCTCTAAAGGAATTTTACTTAAATAAACTCAACTAACTGTTTGGTGAGTGTATAACATTATTCGAAAAATAGGTTTTCTTCAGATAACGACTCATACGAAATGATTGCTGTAATAAATTATAATATATCATCCATGAAAATGTGAACTTATTTTAATGTGAAAAGTTATAAGTAATCATAAATAAAACTTACATCAAAAAAACTCATTTATTTTGTTGAAATTGACCTTTGTTCTATAAATGGTATGTTTAAATCGAACTACTGAACTCGAAGAAGTGTTTCACTCACATACGTGATATATGATTTAATTTTATGCAAAACTGTGATAAATAATCGTACCATCTACTTGATTTCAAATGATCTGTAGTATTGAACAAGATATACCGGGCCTGTATTCTGTGCTGTTTTTCTACTAATTAACAAAGTTTTTCTACAATTTTTAGAAAACTTAAGTCATCATTCAGCTATTCGGATCTCTGTTAACTTCTAAGACTAATATGAACAGTATAAACTTCGTGTCGCTATATCGAATCACATAAGTTAATAGTCACATCGCATTATTATGAACTAAATCACATGGTGTTAATTACTGTTCACTGACCAATCAGTTTAATCCCACTCAATTCAAAAATGTGTGGCATCATGTGACTTTAGTAGTACTCAATTGATTTAAAAGGAGACGGTGCCTTTTATTAAATTGAATTTTTATCATACCTCCTGAAGGTTTCCTATCACTAGAATAATCTGATTTAATAATTCATGAATGTATTGAGTAGAATCAATCTCACGTGAAAAAGTATTGTTAACATAAATAGCTTTTGTACAAATTGTGATTCAATTCTAATGTGAAAATTTAACTGTTCATTGAAAGTTCACTTCAAATTAAATAATGAACGATAGATATCATTAAATATAGTGGTGTTCATTGTAACGCGTTCATTACTTGTAGATGACGACAACGAATTAATAGATAAATAAAATACATATATTTAAACTTACTAAAAATAATACTGTACTATTCATCAAACGAACTTAAAAGAAGTGATTTGAAGACGATTCAAATAGAAGATTTTCACACAACAAGCTTTAGCAGTTCAAGAAGTCAGCCATGAGTTTTAAAGTTCGTTTCAGCTTAATCCTTTTTGCACACACCAAAACGATAAGGGGTCTTGTAGTTAGGCATTCAGTGGAAGAACACTGATATAAACTACTTACACTCAGAACAAAATTGTTATGGTTTCACTGAAATTACTACTAAAAGTAAATCAATTGTTATATAAGCGTAAGAACGAAATAACTGAAAATGGATGTATTAGACTTAACATTTACACTAAAAGTGAATTTCATCTTTTTAACTATGAACAATAATTTACGCTTAGCTTTCAGTTGTCAAATGTCAGACGTCAAACACCAACACTGATTATAAAACAAAATGTACCATTCATTTTTATAAGTAAATTGAATCCTCCCATTGATGGTTAGGACTGCAGTCGATCAGTTTCATTTGACATAAGTGAATTCTGTACGGATAGCCTCGATATAGCCATTAGGTCACAAGCATTATAAGCAGAAACGGAAAGTGGATTAGTAGCTAAATGGATACTGTGATGGCGTTTTAAGTGAACGGTAGTATGTTGAGTTGTCGGAATGAACATTAACTTTCGGATCCAAGTACATCCAGCTGACAAGTCCCAAACAGAACAAAACGTGCGTCCTGGATTTCATTGTGAGGTCTCATACAACCACATAACTTTTAGAAAATTGAACAGCACATTTCCAACCACAGTTTGTTGATGATATTTATTGATTCTCATCAAATACCGTTAGAGTAAACTACTTCTCTGAATAGAAGTTCTCACTAGAATTTCAGAAACATATTTCAGAAATAACCATTGATATAACATGATTATTATTTACTGAATCGAGGTAATTTTAATAAGCCACTGGTTTTAGTTGTTCTCTTCTAAAATAAAAATATATCATAATCTATGGATGATTTTCAGTTACACAGTTGAAGTAGTTTTACACACCTACACTATACAAAGAATGAAATGTACTTTGCTTCATGATTAGACTATAAGACAATGAAATATATGCACACTAAAAATCAATAAACCTGAAATATTTTACTTTAGATGATTACTTACATTCCTTTTTTTAATTCTAAGAAAAAGAGTAAATCTTATGTATAATTAATAGTGATGGGTTTTATTTACTCTGAAAATTTTACCTTTTTACCTTTTATTTTCATAATTGTCTCTATCGATTAATTAAAAGCCATGCGAAGCATCTCTAAATAAACAAATTGTAGCAAGTTATGTAGGTGGAAGTAATCACTTGAAGGTTTCTGACTTGGGTATCGTTTGTCAACAAGGTAAAGTTTTTTCTTCAATAAGTAGGTATCACCTGCGGTACTGGAGTTCGTGTCATCAAGTATCACAGTTACAGGCATTACCCCTAAACAATCTAGATCGCATACGACTTCCCGTACGGATAATTAGTCCTCCTGATATTACCAATAGGCTATGTTGAAGAAAAATACACAAAGCAATATCGTGCACGAAGACATGAGATCTATAATGTTTGACACTAACTCGTCCTATAGCTTTTCTAAGGTTACTGCTGACTCCAAGTCCAAAAATAGAAGGAGGATTGTGCATGAGGTTAGCAACCCCATCCAGTAGATAACAAACTTACTAAGTAATAATTAACCAGAACAACTATTCTAAACTATTTAAACTCTTTCCTGGGAGTTGAAAGTTTTTCATTTAGAAAAGTTATGATACTTCAAAGTTGGAAGCCATGAGGCCGACTCCCCTCCTGAAAACCGAAGCAACCATTATTATAGGTACACTGAATATTTGCACAGTGAGCAATGCCGATAGAACCGCTTAAGTTGCTGCGCAATGTGCAAAGACACAACCTGGTGGTGCATGGAATAAAGGAAACCCATCGATACTGCCCAAAGAAGCCCAAAAAGAACATTTAGGGAGAGAGCCTCATGAATTCAACACTGCCAAAATATCCATGCAGAGAAGAAAGAGGGAATTATAATGAATGTCATTCGGTGATATGCTTCCAACAAAGATAACAGTGAACACGATAGAGTTCAGTTCTATGACAGCCTTCAGTCAGATGTCGAGAAATACTCAACAAAGCATTTCACAATTCTGATTGGAGACCTAAAAGTCAAGGTCAGACCGAATAGTACTAGGTACGAAGACATAATGAGACGATACGGACTGAGAGGAACAAATAAAAATTATTATAGGGGGTGTCATATTTCCTCACAAACACAATCAAATCCACACGGGGTTCCGCGGATCACACTAAAGGGAATCAAGTCGACCACAACGGCATCAGCAAGAGGTTCAGAAGGACCGCGGAGGACGTGAGAACAGATAGAGGGTATGACAGCCTCAGATGAACACTTGGTGGCGGTCAAAATGAAAGTGTAACCACGGAAGTACTGGACAGCTGGGAGGACAACGAAACAAATATTTAATACTGCCTTCCTTTGGGATACTGAATTCAGCGAGTCCCGAGCCCTACATAAGCTATTCAAAGAAGAGTAAACCCCCATAGAGAGCATATAGTAAGAGATCAAAGTATGCAACGAGGTTTCGGGCCACAAGAACCACCACCATAAGGGATAGATCTATTTTGATACTCTGGATAAGATTCAACAAAACAAGAAGGCAGTGATCAACACCAGCCGAACAAAAGCAAAGAAGCCAAAGTAAAAGTTAAATACACAGAAGCAAACAAGCAAACAAAGAGAAGCATTTAAGCTGACGAAGGTAAAAATGTGAGACACCTAGTAGTGAGAGTAAGAAAAGCTGCAAGAGAATGAACCTTGAGACAATCATACGATACGACGAAGTAGCTCACCGAAAAGTTTAGTGAACCAGAACGACCAGTCAAGAACAAAAAGGCAAACCAGCCACTTAGATTTAAGAACAGAGATACAGGTGGGTAGAACACTTGAAGTGCTTTTTAACAGATCGGCCATACTAAGCCCAACCAACATCGAAGCCGCACCTACAGACTGATCCATTGATTTCGTCCATCAACCATCGAAGAGATTAGCATGATCATTAAACAAATCAAGAACATTAGGGCAATACAACATGCTAACTGAGGCACTGACAGCAGCCATCAAAATGATGTGATTAAAAAGAAGGGTGTCTCATCAAGAAATCAGAGGAAAATCGCAACAAGTTCAAGGACTAAAGAGGAGTCACTCCACTGTCAGTAACAGGAAAAGTCTACAGCAGAGTGTTGTTGGACAGAATGAAAGGTATCTTGGAGGTCCAATTCGCAGATCAGTAAGCTAGATTCCGTAATAATTGATCGTTTAACAACTAAATCAGGACACCACGCATGACTGTTGAACAAGGCCATGGACGGGAAAATATCGTGGAATCGTCCCGGCTACTATGGTGTGCGTGAGATTCTAGAAATCGTGCGGAATTGTGCTGAAGCATTAAACCCCACACGGCAACAACAAATGTAGGTGGAGACGCCCAGTATAGCGGCAGCCTCTGAAGTGATAAGTCTCAACATACACAAGGAAAAGCGCAAGACTCTTAGATACAAAACAACACGTATCTAGCAAATTACACTAAATGGAAAAGCAATGGAAAATGTGAGACTTTTTATATGACGGGGCAGCATTACTGATAAATAAGGAGGATCTGATGCATATGTAACGACACGGATTGGCAAAGTAAGGGCAGCAGTTCTACAATTGAAGAACATTTGGAACTGAAAACCACTATCAGCCATCACCAACGTCAAGACATTTTTATTGTATGGAGCGGAGACTTAGAAAAATATAAATACCAGCATCCAAAAGATTCAGGTGTCTACAAACTCTTGTCTTCGTAAGCTATTTCGGATGTGTCGGCCAGACACAATCAGCAAGAACCTACAAATAGCTAACAGCTGCCTATGCTCCATGAAGTGTAACAGTTTTACGTAAAATCCAAATATTATCTGACACTACTGTGGTTGTATAATGCCAAACCAGCTTGTAGCTAATACTAAGACAGTGAATCGAACCCTAAAACAAAAATTTGGTGGTAGGTATTAATGTATCTACAGCAAACCAGAATGTTATGTGCGTTACAAGAGGAGTACCAATTTACAGGCAAGATCAAAATGTTAAGATTGCTAACATATTTTTTGTAAAATGTTGTTCAGTTACTGAAATTTTTCAAAAGATCCATTGGCCTCATGTAGATGGCTAAAATTTTCCATATAATGTTATAAATAATTTTCCAGATTCTAAAATGTGCAATGCGAATAATTTACGCAAGTTACAACGCTTACGTTGCGACGAACTGCGAACGACTGGGAAACAATGCAAGGTAAAGCCAAGTCTGCATATAATAAGAAGTGATTGGATATATGTGCTATGATCTTCTTGAGAGTCATCAGCTAATAAATTTACAGGCTACTGGGTAAAGTAATTAAGTCTTCGGCAAATATCTAGACTAAAATTTAAGGATTGGAATAAGGTGCTTGAAAAGAGAAATAAAGGGAACGGGATTAGGAGCAGAACAGGAAATACTCATGTTTGAAGCCGAACAATGACTCAGCAGATACTTTCTTAAGTTAGAACACTATATGTACACCTGCAATCATGTAGGTTAATGAATATGAGTCACCAGTAAGATGACAAGTGGGTAACTGATCGTATGAATAGAGGAAATTCGGAAGAACCAAATGGTTAACAATAATGTTGATTTGCAAAATATGATAATAAGGCACAGTGATCTGATGCTTTTCTTGTATTTCATTTATTCTTTTTCTTTTTAAATCTGTAGCTCAAGAAGTCATGAGTGGGCTCTTTTTCAGTAAGATTTTCCAGATCTGATTGTATTAGGATTTCTCGGTAACAAGTTAAAACCAGTGCAGGGTTACTTATGGTGACACCAACTGCTTGCGCAGGCTCCCATAGCCTGCGGTGGCGCATCCCAAACTACATATTTTATACCCATAAACCTCAGGTTTATAGTCCTGCCTACTTACTGTGGATATATGGCACTGAGAGAAAAACAAACAGTTCTCCCTAACCATGTTTCAGCTGATGCAATACATAGCTGATTATTATTTCGTACGACTTCGAAAAGTTTTCGATATTTTCCTCCGTCGTGCCATTCCCTGAAGACTTGACTAGTAGTAGCCTCAATATATCAACATAACCCTCAGCCTGTATTTTGGAGTGCGGATTGCGGGTTGGTGGTCCACTGTGCATGACTAAACTAATTAGAAGTTCGGAAAGATTTCTATTATCAAAGAAGACTGTCCAAAACCAGCAGTTTAAGAGAATCAAATAGCCTGAAAAGGTTTCAGAGTAATGTGGTGTCTTACGTCATTGGTGCCTAACGTCACAATGAAATATTTATCTATTTCAATAATGATTTGACGACTAAGAGGATGCTTTCATCTTTTATTTGTCTCAGGGAATCAACACGAACACAGGCTCATGGCACTTCAATACTTGGCCATGAGGGTATCTGTACCTTCCGCAGTAGATGTGCTGTTTCAATACATTGTAGATTCTTTTCAATAGGCCGTTAACGCTGACAGTATACTTAGCTACGTCTAACTAACTTCAGTCGGTGCACCTCAAAAAGAAATCAGTTAAATGAAATGCTTTGCGCCGTCAAAATTACTTCAGTGAACTATTGTTGAGCCCTCGGTTCCATGTTGGGTTGATCGTATTGTCTACCAAGAATGAATTTTAAAAATATGATTTTGAATACAGCACGCGATTAAAACCCAGGTGCTGTCTAAGATTCAGGACAAAGGTCAGCTCGTGAGTGAAACAACCTCATTTTTATTGCTTGCTTTCAGGTAGTAATTTCATAAGTGAGGTGCCTCAGACAGGTGTCGCGTTTGTAGACCAGTTAAACTTTATATATGTGCTTTCAGGAATTCCATACATTTCCGAAATACTGAATGACACAGATCCATGTGCATACGATGCTTGCTTAACTTTTAGCGAAAAACCTCTGTGTTTTATTGTTTAACTACCAGCCCATGGTTAGCAACAAATGATATTATAAGTTTTATCACTTTATGACAGTATTAATTCTTTCCATTCGCTCATTATTATATACGTCAAGTGTTTCTGATAGTATTTTAACTGACCTAAAGCATAAGTTTTGGCAGACAATCGTGTATCAAATGTTATCGGAATGGTATGAAATCGAGAGTTCCCTGAGACATTTCCAATGCATGATAAGTGCTCCATACATAATACTTCGATTTAATTGTGTACCATTAAAATCAAGATCGTTAGTGTTAGACCACCATTAGAGAGCTGAAAGCACTAGACGGTCATTTCTTCCTAGAATGGGACTCATCAGCAGTGCACATTTACGATCTCATAAGCGGAAATCGAACCCAAGACCTTCGGTCGCGAACGTGAATGTCGATACTGAGCCCACAATTCTTCTGTCCAGCTTCTATTTTGTGCTGAAGTGCATTAAAAAATCAACCTCATCACCGGAAGGTGATTCAGACTCGATCTCAGGTGCATGACGTGACTTCAACATTAGCTGGTCATTCACATCAGTTCCATTCAATGGTATTGCATTTTTAAACTC
This sequence comes from Schistosoma turkestanicum, assembly GCA_944470395.2. Classification (NCBI taxonomy): domain Eukaryota; kingdom Metazoa; phylum Platyhelminthes; class Trematoda; order Strigeidida; family Schistosomatidae; genus Schistosoma; species Schistosoma turkestanicum. The sequence goes on from OX103971.1 coordinate 43,394,063, forward strand.
AGCCTTACGAAATTCTTGATCGCAGTGCATTAAGAGTGGTACAATATGTCAAAAGTAAAGACACGTTTGTCGTGAAAACTTTCTCAGATAAAAAGACTGCAATTGTCTTATTAATTTTGATTTATTTGTTATGCCTAAGCTTTGGGCTTAGTCAATCTTTGGCGTTCGATTTCTATATTGCCTAAGGTTTGGAGCTTGTAATTTCGGATCCAGGAACCCGGAAGTGAAAGGATGTTTGATGAAAAGCTTATCGATGAAATTATCAAACAAAACAGTTGTTCCTTATTCCCTTTTATGAGAACGGTATTTTATTACATGAGCCCTGGAAGGCAGGTTTTATAGTTATTTTGTCAGTGAGTGTAAAGTCATCAAGTACTCGTTCTTCAGCAAATCCCAGAGCAACAACTTTGACTAAAACGATCCATACTAATGTATTTGCATACTATCGAACTGATTCGTAGAAGTTGATGGAAAATTCTGGTAGGCCAAATGGTAACGATACTGTTCACGTATTTACTATAGTGCAGTAATTCATCTGATTTTTTCAAAATACTGACATAAATATCACTAAATAGTTGCTTATCTGTATTCTCGCAGCAGACCTTTGAGTTGTCCAGCATCTGTGTTAGTAACCTCCGAAGGCTTTCCAATATATTCCATGTCTTTTTCACGAGCCGATGAATGAGGGTCTATCCACTGGACTGTCTAATTCTAGTCAGTTGGCAGTTAAAAATTACTCAACGGAAACTTCTAAGCTTAAGTTCCCGAGATTTCGGTTTGCATGCCAAATCTCAGTCAATAAATAGAATCTCTTTATTCTGCAGATCAGCGTTTTCAGAAAGACTAGCAACTGTATTTCTATGGATAATGAGCAGATATATAATATATATCACTTGAGGTGTGCTTATATCAATTGGGAATTTCGGAAATAATCCATTCGTCAAGACATTCGAAATCCCTCAAAACTCTATATTTGTGATGAGAATAATAATAATTTAGGCTCGAATAACAATAAGTGACATGAGGCGTGGTAGTCTACCGGTAAGACCTAAATGTTAAGAGTGCTGACAAATTTACTGTGAATGGTTGTTCAATCCGATAAATATTTTACAATTTAAGGGAGGACTAACATTTTCTACATAACATTGTAATCAATGTTTCAGACTATAAAATGTACCATACAATAGTTTGCTCGAGTTTTACCGTTTGCGCTGCAACGAACCACTGCTGGCCGAGAATCAATGCAAGTTAAATCCAAGATTGTATATAACAACGATTGATGATGTAGGTGTATTGATCATCATGATAGTATTCGCCAGATAATGGTTGGAAAGGCTCCTGGGTAAATGAACTGTAAGTCTCCGGGAAAATCAAGGCTATTATCAAATGAATAGGATGAGGTACTGATAAAGAAAAATGGAAGAGTAGCAAACCAGAAGATATTTGTTTCATCACAAAGGTATGATTACTCATTCCTCCCTTGTACTGTAGTAGAACACTAACTGTACAACTGCACTTTTGTAGCTTAATGAAGATAAGCCCAATAGTAAGATAACGAATGGTCAAATTATCTTATGAATCGAGAACTTTCGAAAGATCTGAATCGTTAGATATTATATTGATATACAGGATATAACAGATATGGAGCATCTATTTAATGATTTGCTGACATTTAATTTATTATTTTATGCATTATATTTTTCAGCAACGTTGCTTTATAAGTCACAAGTGAGCTCTTTTTCAACATAGTTGCCCAGATCAGCTTGTAATAGGATTTCTTGATAGGAAGGGAAATCAGTAAAAGGTTATAAGCATTAATAATGGGTGTGGTTGAATTGGAAAAGCAACATTAATATCATTGATTATTTACACCCGGGTATACTATACGGATCTGTAATTAAACAAAATGTTCTGCCCCACAGATATAGGTGGATTGAAGTTACCGCCATGCATTCATGACTGATGGTCGGAAACACCAGCTCGAGTGCACATCTTTCGAAGAAATAAAGTAATTTAGCTATCTGCTAAGAAGTATAGGTTGTGTATTTGTTTCGTTGAATAAAATTTGCATCTGTCAGTTTTTTACCCTCTCTGCTTTGGGATTCACGTAGTTTCGGGTCCACAGTTGGACATTTTGCTCCAAAAACCTAAAAAATGAAAGTCTGTTCTGAAATTCGAAAAGAAAATTATTACCGTAATATCATTACCAGTAACCAAGGCATTTGACATTCTTCTGTGCTAAATTTATTTGTATCCCTGAAAAGAGATCTTGATGTGGTATACCAAGAATGCAAAGCATCATACAACTTCCTGTCAACCACCATTTGTTGCATACTGACGTTGAGTCGAAACATAGAGGGGGAAAAAATCGAAATACTCAACATTTTAAAATACTCTTGACCTTTTTCGTCAAGAGAAGCGTTTACACATGATTCTGAAGCATTTTCAAGCGTCTAAGAGGGATGACTTGCACTGTGAAAATGTGAGTGCCGTACTATGAAGGGGCCATAACAAGTGTATAGCTTCGCCATATGGTTTATAGTTATATCTAAATTGTTTACAGAAGGCGTCACCTTGTTTAAAACGGTGCGAATACCTTCGGAATAGTGAATGAGTCTACTCCACGTGAGATTACCAAACCGTTTTTCAATGTTCAATGAAGTTTTGATGTTTAGCATCATCAAGCAATTTTTCGTCCCTACTGTGGGCAAGTGGCATAAAAAATGAGCACCACCAAACCACTATGTTTATACTTGATGCTCGTATTCGCTTGAAACCGAAAATACATCGTATATGGCCAAATTACACTACCTTACCGGCTCATTCTCTCAGTCATACATAGAAGATGAGAGTACTTTATAAAAAGCAATCGCCTTGGCTCATTTTACCAATCCTGTAAAAAGTATTACTACTCTATCCCATATTTTATCACACCTTTTACTAATGTCCTAAGAATAATAATATGCTTACAAAAAGCAGGTGCACGCCATTTTTGCTTGTGTGATCATAGGATGCAAGGTTTTCAATAAATGTTTGTAACCATGGAAAATGACAATATAGTTGAAATTCATTAATTTACGGCGACGTTTTTGGTAGATTCACTTGTAGAGTATTAGTATTCTGAAACTGATTGATAAGTTTACATTTCTTGGTGAAAGATGATTGAAAGACGGTTGGTTCAACAGGCGTTCTTAATGAGTTCATAGTTAAAGTATGTGTATCGAGAATAAGAATAATTAGTAATCAGCCTGTTTGAACGTATCTCGATAGCTACTAAATCAAATTACATTGTGAGTGGCTAAAACAAACATAACCTTGTCCTATATTGTGTTATGTTTTTCTGTGTAAAATGAGCAACTGTTACCATACTCTCTACCTGAGGGATTTAATCAGCAACAATTTGAAATTATGCTGATAGGGGATTACACGTGACCAACTACCATTCAAATTCTTAAACAATTGAACCTGATGGGTTGAAGAAGTCGTTCTGGCGCGAAATTCGACTGTCAGTTCCTCGGATCTTGTATATGTTCAATGTACAATATTGTAGGCCAATTCCGATAACGCCGCAGCCTAACAGGTTAGACAGAGAGCACATTTTATTCTCTTCAAAATTATTTTAGTCCTTGAGTTCTCCATACTTTTCGAAACCTCGGCGAAAATCGTTATTTTCTTGGTGTATTAGATGGCATCTGTTTTGTATTTATAATTAATTTTATATGTCCTTCTTTTACGCACCTAGGTCTCATCCTGAAGTCTTCGGTTGCCCATTAGCGCTATTTGGCGAACATTTCCCTTCACACTTCGAGTTAAATTTGATTCTCGAAACTCTTAGACATAACGTATCACAATTTCCCAATAAGAAGTAGAGAGGTTACCTGTAAATGCAATACCACCCGAATAAGCACCAAGTTTTGTCAAGGGATATCGCTTCTTTCGCTGAAGTTCTCCCTTATTACTGTTTTGTATGGTTAGACAGGAGCTTATTAAATGACAGACTTTCCTATTCACTTCACAAATATTTGATTTCCATCATAATGTAGGTAATTTAGTCGATGGTACCTTCATTGTTGATTACCGAAAAAGAACTATAATTCATCATCTGCAACCGAGTATGTGTTTATTTACTTGACTTCTGTCCGTACTTCGTATAAGGTCTAGCTTCACTAGTTTATTCAGTGAAGTAAAATAGATAGTGTGCGTCTCAACTACTCATCCAATGGCCAGTGCTTACTTGTCTAAAAGACTTGGTATGATAGTTCAAAATATAGGGACTTGAATAGTTGTCTTATGTATGACTGACTACAATTGCGGAAGTGTATTTCACGAACGAAAGGTAGTAGACAAATAACTAAGTAGTAGTATAAACTAACCTTCCTCTCAGTGGTAAATTTGTATTCCCGTATGCGTAATTTACTTTAAGCTCTATCCTTCAGAGCTACGGTCTGTAAGATAAATGTTTTTCTACTAGCGGTTATCATTTATCATCAGCTTAGATAGTAGTTCTCGATTTACGGATACTCATCTATATATGAACCTGTATTTGAAATTTTTCACGTTATTACGGATAAAAACTGCTTTGTGCTAGCGTGATTATGATTTTTCTGTAGGTTGGCTAAAGGTTTGAAAACCTATCACTGACTCTTTAGAGAACATGGTTTTAAATTTCACCAAGAATAAGCATCATGGTCGGTAGACTGAATTGATGTACCTACGTACGAAATTCTACGCTGTAGATGACTGACTTCTCTTAGCTGAAAGGTTAGGCTGTGAGGCTCTTCTGAACAACACCTGCGCAAATGTCATGTAGAAGCTCGACAACTTGTCCAGTCTATCTTGATAGGTTATTGTTTACGTTTAACTTGTGATTGTCTCGATCGGATGTTTTAAAATTATTTAAAAGTTACAACCTTTATGCTTGTTTAACTATTCATGAATCATAAAGTAGTTGTCTATGGTGATCAGTCATCAAAATTTACTTATTCACTGAAAATAGATTATATCTGAAATGAAAGTACTTGTTTTAATTTTAGGATGAATGTACTTCAGTTGGTTAAACAAATGGACACTCTTTCACCGAGAATCCAAGCCTTATTAAAAGAAAGTAATCGTCTCAGGTGTAATGAAGACATAAATAATGGATCTCCTTTTTCCCGCGACTCCTTAAAGGCTAGATTGACTGACCTGGAATTCCGTGTAACACAGAATAAGGAGACAGAAAAGTTTGTTCTAGTAATTTATCCTATTGTTTTAGGCCGTTTTCAGGGAAATACGTAAATGAGAGATCACAGGGAATATATAAATGTGTTGTCTGTGGCTCAAAATTGTTTAGCAGCGAAGCAAAATTTTTCTGCAGTTGTGGTTGGCCTGCTTTTAATAGTCCCATAGAATGTAATTGTTTGACCTCATCCATTGATTTGTCTTCAGGTATGTTCTGGACAATTCTCACTTTTGTTTACCGAGATTATTAATTGTGAGTTAGGCCAAGCCAAAGTAAGGTGGTGCGAAACACGAGATCTAATAGATTTCCAAGAAACTTATCCTCATTTTGTATTGTATACAATATCTCAAACGGATGCTGTGACTTAACAGTACCATTAACGCATTACTATTTTATCTATGACCTATTGGTCAATAAGTCGTATGGTCAACTACTTTGCTACGAATCGTAACTCATCTAACTTAGCTCGGCATAAGTTCAGCATCTTAAACCCTCCCAAAAATGTGCTTGACATGTACCCACTTTGGTGGGTCATATTACATCCAAACTGTCTAGTTTCTAGATAGAATTTTCTCATTTAGTCTATCCTCCTTGAGGTGCTGATGCAAATTATTTCCGTTGTTTCCATGAAAGCATATCGTTTACGCACTAAATTAAGTTGTGACTATTTGACGAGCAAAGACCTGTTGGTGTCTTTTGAGTTTATATCTCAGTTAAAATGGTTAACAGAGCTTGTGTACTCCTGTCGTATTTTTAAAATATATAGTTTAAATGCTAAACGTTACACAATCTTATCACAGTCTGATATGCATAAGCTTTCAAGTATTTTATTGGCCAGTTTCTGCTATCACATCATTTTGTTCCCATTCGTTTTCTCGGCAATTCATTTAACTTTATGTGCGTAAATGCAAAGCGACAAAACTACTCCATGTTACGCAACTGTTTTAAAATGCTGTAGCTGGAAATCCATCTTATAATTGTACTCCTTTCTGATGTAAATTTTAATCTGTTAACTTGTTTAGTAAATAACATATGTATAAATGAAATGTGTATGTTCGTACCACTAGTTTTTCATTTTATTCGATATTCCCAACATTTATTAATAATTCGTCACTTTTAATGGGTAGTGTGACAAAATTTGGTTTTTCATCACTTGTTAGGTGACGTCCGCGTAGAAGTTTCCTGCAAGCGATGCAATGCCCATTTGGGACACGTGTTTGATGATGGACCAAAGCCTACAGGTCTTCGTTATTGTATTAATTCTTGTGCTCTAGTTCTTGACCCCGATCTTGATAGTTCTTCTGATTTAAATGTGTCAGTTACTTGATATTTTGCTATTGTTGGATAATGATATCCATTGTATGAAATCTAGAATTGTTCTGATGTTGCATTTCCAATAACATGCTTTTTCCCAAAGTCCTATGATAAAACTAATATTTCTGGTCCCTCCTGTCCTGTTTTTCTAATTTGTATTTTCTGATTTTTATTTGAATTTACAAAGTCTTTTTTTAATTTCCTAACTAATTTTAAACTATTTGTCTTTAAATTTTATGTTCATGTTTAGTTGTATGTGTAAAAAAAGGCTATTTTTCAATAGAATATGCATTTCGAGTTCATTGGTAGTTAGAATATTTTTTATTCACCATTCCTTGCATCATATCTGTGACTATGTTAAATACCAGTAAATAAGTAATTTACACCCATTAAATGCAAACAGTCGGAATATACCCATTATATGTCACCGATTCCTAAATTAATTTCTGTTCACAAGAACTAATTCCATAGTACGACCGAGTTGGAAGAGTCCGCTTGACCTCGTAGTGCTTACTTGGCTATGCGTATATAGCCACTACAAAGGAAAGTCCTACTCGTCGCCTTCTGATGGTGGGGTGTTGTATACTAAATTGATAGGACAAAGAGCGAGTGTCCGGCGCTCTAACCGGGTTGGTGGGTACGGCGGATCCACCTATGGAAGTTGGAAAACTGATCCCAGACCTATGGCGCGCAAAGGTTCCAGGATCCTGACGGGACAAATGGAGTATGAACCGATTTTCGGGTGTTCAAACGGCATCCCAGCCATCCTGCGGACTAATCAATACGTGTGGCGCATAAATATTTAAGTGCCCCACTTGTACAAATATCCGTGTTCAAATTAGTAAATAAGTTTTTTGAAAATAACATAAAAATAAGAACAGCCAAATGAATTAGCGTTGAATGAGTCGTGAATTTTAAATCTCTCTAAAATAATTTATGTCTGGTTCACTGCATTCCTGCGTAACGTTCAAGCTATTTGTATGAGTCCGTTGCAAAGTTAACTGTTGAATATTCACAACTAATGTGAACACATTAGTTTTTGAATTTCGTGTTTGCGTATGTTAGCTTAATTCTCACACTGTATTTCTCAATCGATAGACTTTACTCAAATTTTAGGATTAGTACAAAATTTCTCATTCAACCCATGATCTTTTTTACTGATCAGTTATCAATGTGTCTACTAGATATTACAGTTCTGTTTAATACCTGTGCAATTTTCACATAGATGTGGGTCATATGTTTTCGGCAGCGGATGAATTCTTCCAATACCACTAATTCATGTGACTGATGGTAAATCCCATTTATCGTCACAAGTATACGTCAGAAAGCGATCATAAGATCAACTTAAAATATTTCTTACCATTTTCTAAAGTGATTTACAAAAACAACCTGTATTGAGTATAATTTTTATAAACTGTAAATTATCCAGTGTAACCTAGACTTTAACTCTAATAATGATCACAGTTTTTTTGATAGGGAGTTGTTTATTTTTGTGGTTGTGACATTTTTGGTCGAAGCATCGTCAAATATTTGCCAGTATATGATTACACACTGACATGTGACTTGATTTATATTTGCTTATTCAGGATTGATTTCAATGACCACTGGAATTTAAGGTCATCATAAATTTGATTTTCAGTAATTTATTTTCATAATATCTAACCAGGATTCGACTGCCAACAAAAACAAGATGATAGTTATTTTTAGGATAAATAGAAAATACTACTTGGAATGTCGAACTACTTGTGAGTAGTTCAACTAAGTGTCTTAGTTTTCTAATTCAGTCGGCAATCTTCCATTGAATCCTGGGCTTGAAAATAAGCCCTATATGATAATTAAAAGTAGTCGGACTTGATTTACTAACTGGTAATTCCCATGATTGTCTAATTTGTACTCTAGTAACAAATGAACCAGAATTTAAGTTTGCAAAGTGAGCACAAGTATTGTGCAGAATTATGTACAACAGAAGCATGCAAACAAAGTGTTCTTTATTACTGAGGCATCTCTTCAGAACTTGTAATGAATGTTGAGGTGTGGAATTGAAACATGACACGGATAATCTGCGTCCCTTGTTTGTTGGCCAAATGCTTAAATTATACGTTCATCGCTTTCAGCTACACGATTATGGTGGGATTTCTTTCAGAAAAACAATGAAAGCTCCGCAACCAAACTATTCACCTCAAAGGATGATACCACCATAGGCATACACCTGAGCTACAAATTTCCTCCCCCGTCTCGAGCAGAAATAAACTTGCACAGTGTGAGCAGCCGGGAAGTGATATCCACCCTTATATACGCACCAGCACACGAGATTAAATTGGTCACAAACAAATCCTTCCTACACCCCCTAACATACCCCTTATCTCCACGAATAACTCTTCTCACATTCCCTTATCACCCAGCACCTCTGCTGCAAACAATTCGAGTTCACGAAACGGTAGTCCTGGCCTCTTGAAACCCTGTCCTAAATCACATGTTGGAGCAATTAGTGTTCGGATATTGTGTGGAATCGGACAACAGGCTTCCTTAGCTAGGGCATCAGAATCTCGCGCCATCAATGTATGCTGCGTCTCGGAAACGCGCATACAGGATCCTAATAAAATCATTAATTTAATTTCACCTTGTCAACATAAAGAAGCAGCTCGATTAACTCTTCGTGTATCTGGAAGCCATGATCCCGCTTCCTAGGGTCTCGCTGGCGTAGGTATAGCATTGAGTCGTAGTTCAGAACTAGATCACTTAGACTGGATCCCGATAGACAGCCACTTATGCGCTGTCCGACTGAATGGGACGCATTTAGGCGTCCGACAATAGTAGGCTTCCAACGCCTTAAGGCTTCATTTTGATCTGTGGATCGTGAGGTTCTGTGGCAGTATCTGTCATTAAAAGGTGTACCAGAGAAGTACATTAACCTTATACAAGCTCTCAACTCGAACACTACTGGTCATGCGAGAGCCTATGGCGAACTGTCATCGGAATTCAAGTGGTGTCCTTCAGCGATGTCCACTTTCCCCATTCTTGTTTAACTTTGTCGTAGACATACTTTTAGAGTTAACATTATCCTCGTCAGTTTTTAAGGGATGAACCTTCTACCAGGAAGATGGTTTATTGACCTAATATACGCCGATGACATAGTTGTATTCGGTGAAGACGCTGAATAAATGCAGAGTCTTCTAACTACCCTAAGCAACAATGCAAACATGTTCTGAAAGCGGTTCTAATTCTCGAAATGCAAACTGTTGCAACAGGATTGGCTTGCGTTGGCACCTGAACTAGTGATTGGGAGTAAAGCAGTTATGCGTGTAGACCAACTCACTTATCTCTGGAGTTCCAACAGCGCTGATGGCCAGGTGACTGACGAAATCTCAGCAAAGATACAGAAAGCTCGACTGGCTTTTGCCAACACTCGTCATTAATGACGTAGACGAGATATCCGTTCGCTAACCAAAGGTCGAGTGTACTGTGCAGTAGTTCGCTCCGTTCTCCTATATGGATGCGGAACGAGCCGGTAAGAGTAGAACATGTTCGTAGGTTACTAGTAGTCGATCATAGATATCTTAGAAGCATTGCTCATCTATCGTGGGAAGACCGAGTAAGCAATGCTGCCATTAGGAAACGAGTACTAGGTAAGGATGGGAGGTCAATAGATGAAGTAGTGATACTTCATTACTTGAGGTGGTTGGAACGTATGTTACGAATGCCCAACCACCGACTGCTTCGACGAGCTATGTTTTGTGGTGTAGGTTGGAGAAAAGTTAGGGGCAGCCAAACCAAAACATGGCAAAAATTCATGAAGTCACTGACAAGTGGACTGAGTCATGTTGGTAGATGTAGGCTGCCTTGAGTCACTTATGGCGAATGTGAGATATCCGTTTGCTGACCAAAGGACGAGTGTGCTGCTTAGTAGTTCTCTCCGTCCTACTTTATGGCTGTGAAACATGGCCAGTGAGAGTACAAAATTTTGGTAGGTTGCTGGTTTTCGATAATAGGTATCTCCGAAGCATTTCTCGTGTATCCTGGGACAACCGAGTAAGCACTGCTGTTGCTATGAAATGGGTGCTAGGTAAGGATGGCCGATCAATAGACGAAGTAATGAAACTTCATCAGTTGAGGTAGTTGGCACATGTGTTATGTATGGCTTACCACCGGCTGTCTCGTTGAGCTATGTTTTGGACAAAAGCTAGGGGTGGCCAGACCAAAACATGGCAGAAATCCATGAAGTCACTGACAAGTGGACTGAGTCATGTTGGTAGATGTAGGCTGCCTAGTTGGGGTCAGCGAGATTATAGTAATCGATGGTTAGCGACCCTGAGTGACGGCTCGAAATCGTTTGCAATGACGCAGGTGCATTCACTCTTTATGTTCTCTCAAATCCTAATCTTCTGGATTCGTCAACGCATCTACCTTAGTCTTGCTAAACTTAACCCATTGCCAGTAATACTTCTACTATATCAACCACTATAGGATTCGAATTGACAATTATATCTCTGTGCTAATGTGGTATGGCAACTTACATACGAAGTTCTACGTTGTAACTGACTGCTGAAATATGCCATTACTAACCCTGGCATAAAACCTTGACCTAAAGCTTGTAACACTAATTTTTGTGTGTGTACTTATATTGCCTTCAGTATTTACTTACTATTTTTTCACCCCAAGATATATCACCGTTGCATTGCGGGTAATCTTTAAATTTCCTTATCAGAAGATCATGTTTGTACGACTTTACAGCCTTTTTGGAAGACGATGCCTTTCAAAAGAGCTTCCTGAAATGCACCTATAAATAATGTAGTATTAGATACAACTAATAAGACCGTTTTATAACTGAGATTTATCAGTAAAGTAGTGTTCTTGCCACTTACTTCCTAGCGGTATTCTTATCTATCACGATTATGTAGAGAATAACAACGATAAAAGTGTTTAGAACAACACATAAGCGAACAATATTGTTTTCGATTAGATCGTCATCAGGCTTTATTCTAATATACATGAATATTCATATAAAAATGTTAAACCAATCAAGGCAATTTGAGTCAATAATCACAATGAAATGAAATAGATTACTTCTCTACACATAATATGCAAAACTACGAGTTGATAGTAGGAAGGCAGGTGTACTGATAGTAGTAAGAATAATAAAATACGATAACAAAACGATTGACGAATTCTTCCAAGGAACTAAAGAAAAAGGGAATAATTACGCCTGAAATTCACGACTCAATTAAACCGACTGGATCTTATACACCACGAAAAAGTTCACAAATCGGGCCTTGCTCTACACCCGGTTCTAGATATGTTCAGTTCTCCATACCAAAAAATTGCGAAGTGGCTGGTGCGAATTTTAAATCCTTTGGAAAAATCAGTTGTACGAAGGAGTGTGAAAGATGTTTTTGAGTTCACTTCCAAAGCAGAAAATATGAATGTTCGCATGAAACATATGATATCACTGGATGTGGTATCTTTGTTTACTAACGCACCACTTCTTGAGACTATTGAATTCATATGTGAGCAAATTAAGGAAAAACAAATCAACATTGGCTTGCCCGGAGATTACCTGAAAGAACTGCTCCTAAGATGTACGACGAACCTCCATTTCGTAGTCAACAACACTCATTATAGACAAATAGACGGTATAGCCATGGGTTCACCTCTAGGCCCAATTCTAGCTGATCTCTTCCTAGCAAAGCTAGTAAATGGACCACCTAATGAAGCTATTCAGAAACCTGATCTATATCGCCAGTACGTCGATGACACATTCACCATTGTAGATCAGGACATCAGTAAAGAAAAACTCCTTGAACAATTCAACAGTGTACACCTTACAATCACTTTCACCGTTGAAGAGGTGTACGATAAAAAGCTAACTTTCCTTGACGTCACACTAGGTAGGCGAAGTGATGATTTGCTAAGTAGAAGCGTACATAGAAGAAATCCCGCTGCTTGCCAATACACTCACTTTTGTATCCGCTACAAAAGAAATTTGGTTAGATGTCTTACTAGCAGAGCAAAAATGATCTGTTCAGTGGATACTTTAAGTTAGTAGCTGGAATTTATCAACAGCTCACTAACCGAGATCGGCTACTGTTAGGTCTTACGTGAACACGTCATTTGATATGCTTGAACTATTACGAGTTTACCTTAGTTGGAATACGAGAGCGAGTATCCGGCGACACGACATGCTACTGAAATCCGATTGTCACAACCCCATTGAATAAAAGAAGACTTGATTTGAAGTAGAACCTGTATTCTGCAAGCATCCAGAAAGAACGAGGTCTGAGTCCAGAAGAGAATCAGGATCGCGGACTAGGAATCAAGGTCCTGGTCCGAGAACGTTACAGGTAATGCGTATTTATACATTTAGGTTGAATAGGAAACATGATCGAAGTCAATGACATTGACAGTTAAGACGACCAATAAAAAACAACATTGGAGTACGTGACTTTGATATCTAGAACGACTATAAAATTGACCAGTTGAAATTAATCAATAGGAATTGACCAATAATTCTCATAGGATATTGGATGAATATCCTAACAGCCACCCTAGTGTGTTCTTAAAGAAGTATATGTATAATCTAAAAAAGAAGCAGGAGACTTCGACCGTTCGAAAAAAGCCCTTATTTGTTAGATTACAGCTCAACGGAGATTTGGCCTGCGATACTCTGTAGGATAGATTAACGAGAGTAATTAGTAGAACATTCAGTGCAGCCAAACTTGCAAATTCATGATACTGACCTTCTCAAATCGACCAGTTATGTCTATCCAAAAGAAGAATAAGTTACCTGAGTTGGCTTCCAATATGTACATTTATAAATTCAGTTGCTCCTGTGGAGATGGCTATATCGGGCCTACTACCAGGCAACTTAACCAATGAGTGAGTGAACATCTCCCAGCATGGTTTATGAAGGGCCAGTTAATAACAATACGCAGTTCTCTCTTAACACACCTGGTTGATAGTGGTCACATCGTAGATAAGTCTAGATCCTTTCGGGTGATCTATCGTATACCTCAACCATTTCCCAAAGGAGTTCGATCCCGTCTCCTAGACATAGCAGAAGCCATAGGCATTCGTCCATTTAATCCCAATTTATGTGTTCAGAAGAAATTCGTGACATCTCTGTCTCTTCCGTGACCGGTTGTGTCGTAACTAAAGACTTAAACTTTCTTTTTCGGTTTAAAAATTTCATTTTGTTATTATAAGCATTATTTTCACATCCTGTATTTGTTGGTAATTTTCTGCCTCTTTCCGTTTATATTCTTCACTACCTAATTATGTACACACTTCTTATTAGGCTATGGTTTTAATGTTTTCTAATGGTTATTTAAGTCTATTTATCCACGTTTGACCTACTATTGATAAAACTTTTGTTATCGTATTTTATTATTCTTACTACTATTGTGGTGCGAACTACTTATAAGTAGTATATAACGTGAGTGTCAACGTAAAGTCTGGTAGCATAATATGGGGGAAGATCAAGAAAGGAAGAGTTAGAACACAATGGAATTTGTATGAAACGCATGAATAGTGACAATGGATTGATGTTTGGCAACAGGAACAGTCCAGTTCCATAGGATGAACTGATCTTTTGCAAATGAACGATTTAAGATATGGTTTTCCGATTTTACTGAGTAACTCTGTAATTTTGGTTAAATACGATTCGGTTGCCCCACCTGTGTTCTCATTCACTACACTATCACTACACCTGCCTTCCTACTATCAACTCGTAGTTTTGCATATTATGTGTAGAGAAGTAATCTATTTCATTTCATTGTGATTATTGACTCAAATTGCCTTGATTGGTTTAACATTTTTATATGAATATTCATGTATATTAGAATAAAGCCTGATGACGATCTAATCGAAAACAATATTGTTCGCTTATATGTGTTGTTCTAATTTTCACAATGGGAATATTTAATATTAATAAAAGTGTTTGCAGAAAACATCATCATACGGTTAGCACAGCACAAACGAAATCCTGTACACTATCGTAGCAAAAGCCTTTCTATTTATGATGACGATGAGTGCTCATTGATGCTCATCAGAGCTCTTCGCTGTTTCAAAATGATTTCATATATGGTAGGAAACTCGACTATACTGGGTCAGGCTCGAATCAATCTCCATCTGCCCCATTTACGATAGCTCTTTCTTTGTTACCTCCATATGAGGAGGGGTTAAGTAAATATGATGTGAGTTGTCTGAGATCTGAATGTGATATGCACTAACCCCCTAAACCGGTGACCTGGACTAGAAGCCAATAGCAGAAAATAAATTCTATTTCGTTGGTTTGTTGGTTCTTATACAGGTACAGAATCATCCTACCATATATAAAAGAAATCAGAAATAGCAGCACAATTACGGAAGCCATTTGGAATAGGTGCAGCACACAAACTAACAGAGTCAATTCACTCAATACTGTTCAAACTACAGGACAAAACGGCAAATATCATCCGCAAAAAAACTGCGGAAAACACTACGTGAATATCAATTAGCAATCAAACGACCTCATGACGTTTCTTCCCTTATATCAATACATGCAGACAAGTGTGGATTTACATTCGATTGGAAGTATTGGGTGGAGTAAGTATTAAGAACACTAGAGAATTTGTAGAAACTTGGCATTAAGGTGAGTTGGGAATCAACAGACACAGATCCAGTTTATCAACCAATCAGAAAAATCGTAGACAATCGTAGGATCAACACACAGATCAAAGGGAGAGACAATCGAAATAAAGATGCAGACAACAAAAAGTTTTATGGTAAATAACAACTAACCGAGAATCAGTTCAATAGGACAAGCTGAGTCATATGTGGAGAAATTGGAATACCTCACTTCTACCTGAGTTTGTGCTGATGATGTTATTCGGAAGAACAATAAAAGCTCCACATCTAAAACATCCAGCTCACAGAACAAAACTCCATCATAACTAATTATGATTTAAATAACCGAATAAAATATAATACAGTATTAGATATAAAAACAGAAGTTTCACTTTTGTTACGAGCCGAAACTCTCATGGCAGCTTAAGACAAATTTAGAACAAATAGTCCCTTTAATAAATTTTGATAGGACAGTGAGAAGACGTACGTGACCTGGCCACACATATACTTTTCAAGGCATTTTATATGATGATTAACAAAAGTTCAAATAGACATTAGGTGATAATTGTAAGTAAAGGAGAGAGAAAATTAACGTAATATGAAAAGAGTAAGAAAGGGTAGGGAATTGTCACATTACCCTAGGCTTAAAGATTACCAGGGTAAATTCAAGATTATGACAAATTGTTTCTGTACATATAAGGGGGGTTTTAATTTACGAATAGCCAAGGCTTCCATAAACCTCAGAATTCGTCCTTCAACATTTCTATACAATGTTTTGAAGGCTGTCTTGATGTCAATCTTATGTCCTGTCTCAATTATGTGTATTGCGACCGATGAACATGGTTTTTTATTTCACACGTTTATCGGCTCATCCGACGTAGTGAAGGAGAACACAGGTGGGGCAACCGAATCGTATTTAACCAAAATTACAGAGTTACTCAGTAAAATCGGAAAACCATATCGTAAATCGTTCATTTGCAAAAGATCAGTTCATCCTATGGAACTGGACTGTTCCTGTTGCCAAACATCAATCCATTGTCACTATTCATGCGTTTCATACAAATTCCATTGTGTTCTAACTCTTCCTTTCTTGATCTTCCCCCATATTATGCTACCAGACTTTACGTTGACACTCACGTTATATACTACTTATAAGTAGTTCGCACCACACTCGTCCCCCCTTTTAATCAGCTGTCGTCGTAGTCTTTCTGATCTCCGTACAGCCGTCTTCTTTATCAGTGTTTGTGGCTCGCCCTCTTGGCGCACTTGGAACCACCTTTGGAGTTCACTGGCATTCACGCGTTTCTGTTTGTTTCCTTTCCGGCTCATCCGACGTTAACTGATTTTGAAGCCAATTACATACATGTTTCATAACCCTTGATTGCAAAGTTCGATTACTCCTCCCTATGTATGTTTTCACACAAACACGTACACTGATAAATGCAATGAAATGTGATGTAATCATTCGAGCAGAGTTAAGGTCCATAGGGAATCATGTGCTTAGTCTTTTCAATTACAATCAGTTTAACAGCGTAGTGTGTTTTCACTATGGCTGCTTTTAGTCGCTGTCTTAAGATTAGACCATTTTATTCACCTCTAAATGGTAAAGTGATATAAACGTTTTTCTTCTCAGCAGAATGAAAAACAGGCTTCCTGTCTTCACTGAATTCTATACCTATTGATACACTTTAGCGGATAACCGTCTGGAATCAATGTTTCAGTTAAGAATTTTGCACCGTCTTCAAATGTATTTGTGGTGCAAATCCTTTGTGCCCTATCTGCTGTATTAAATAACTTTTTAATTTTTATTCGATAACATCAAGGGTTATTTTCGTTATTTAAAAAAATCTATCTAGTTTAACTACAATTCAACATCAAAGAAAGAAAATAATATGTACTTATGGATAAAAGAAGATGTGGTCTAGTGTTACAACAAATAATATGAAAATTAATCGATTTTCAATTATTGATCCATAAATTCCAATTTTTTTGCAACTATTAGTTCAATTAAGAATGTTAAATTATATGGACATGTGTAATATTTTCTTAAATAATAAAATTTTTTAATTCATGCCAAAAACGATGCATTATATTCAAGAGTTTTCTATGTTACACATTAAAAACACAGCCAGTATGTAGTTTTGTCTAATTTGTAAACTAACATAATCAACTATAAATGGATTGTTTTGTATTGCATAAATAGAAATGTGATTATATAATGACGCATTATTCAACACAAAATCTATGCACACATTAGCGCTAATTAAAAACGATGATTCTATTGGAATATGCTTGTGTATTTGTAACACGCTGATCATGATAATCAAGATGAATATCTAATAAAATGACCAACTCCACAATTTTACAAAGGTAACTTTGCTTATAAATTCGATTTATTGAACTGAATCAAAACATACCGTTTGTGTTTATAACTGAGATTTACAGACAAAAACAATTAATGTGAACCAAGAAGTTAATGATTGTTTAATCATGTACACTGATTTCGCAACAGAATCAAAGTACATGCAAACAAATCATATCACACATAAATACTAAGATAACTTATTCAAAATTTATTTTGACAAAAAATGTTCACCAAAATATAATTAAGTTGTTTTTTTTTTTCTTAAGTTGTAAATGTAAATTTAATAACGCATGTCCTAACAACCCTAGGTGGTGGAGATTCACAACCACATCAATCCATTTACCATCCTTAAGTTTACTCTCAACTGGACTTTGGCATTTGTCACCCAGTGATCCCGACATGCAATAATCAGTAAAAATCAACTGGGATTTCTGAGTCCACATCAAGATTGAACCAGACACCAACCCACCAGGACTAATCAGATGTGTTGACGACCTTAACTACCTTACTAATAATTATCACTAGTTCAAACGCTGAGATAAACCAGCCCTAAAGCAGTATTTAGCATTTTGTAAGAGACAAATACACTATAAATATGTTTGAATTGTTGCTTAAGGAGATCGGTGTCTTTACAGAACTGTATCATATATATATTCTAGGTCACAAAATCTCCCGATAGATCAGTTCTTGAAAAGCACATAAATAGAGCGCTGCCTATGAAGGATAATTTTAATAAAGTTAAATAAAGATAGTCAGAATGGACAAACCTGATGACTTATTTTATTTAAACACATAATTACTGGTTCATAGGGACTTCTACAAATTTATGCGCCATGCAAATCAATGAATTTGTATGTGGACCGGGATACCACCCGAATGCCTCAACCGAATCAGGCGGTTTCCTTAGGAGTCATACTCTCCGAGATTTTGACCAAGAAGTTTAGTCTACAAGACAGCGGAGCATAGACAAGAGATGTAATTTCATGGTAGCTAGTGACAAACCATGGATTCATACTCCATTTATTCTTACAAGACCTTGGATCCTATGTATCCACCGACACAGTTTAAACGCCAAGCATTCGCGTTTCGTTCGCTACGCTTCGTAAACAACACCCTCCATATCACAAGGCAGTAAGGCTTCCCTGATAGCGGCTGTACATGCATGCTAAAAGAAACAGCTTACTAGCAAAACGTGTAAACCTTATCTTCAAACTTCCATTCGCAAAAAGAGCAGATTCTTGGCTGGCGTCTTTCACAGATCATCTGGTTTTCGAGACACTGACTGCGACATATATTCATATCCGAAACTCTTCTCTTTGGAGGAAACTTCTGGCCGATATTCGCTCCATAACCATTGCGTGATACTCATAAATCACGTTCCGAGTGGCATACACTGCTTCAGAGACAGATATAGGAGAAGAATTGAGTATTCGGCCAAACACTGATATGCTATAGAATTATTTTTTATATTACCGAATTTAGAGAGTACCAGTAATAAATACTAGTCATTATAGGATTTTGGAGATCAATAAGTTTTCTCGAAATCATGGATCGGTCAATGTTAGACCACCATTAGCAATTTGGACGCACTGGATGCATATTTTTCCTAGTATAGAACTGAGTGGTCAAGAGGCTTAGCGTTCGTTGATAAGACCAAACGTCCTGTGTCTGATTCCCGCTTATGGTAAACGTGGATTCGCACTGCTGATGAGTCCCACACTAGGACGAAACGATTATCTAAGGCTTTCAGGTTTTTAATTGTGGACTAACAATGATCGATCCATGATTCCAATGAATAATAAACAATCGTTGGTTGATATACTAATCGCAACCACCTAAATACACCAGGATTTTCTTTACAAAGCGTAAGAATATCTGGCTAATTTCTCTTGCGTCAGTCTTCAACAATATGACTTGTCCACTGGAAGAACACTGCTTAAGTCAATAACTTTATACTTTTAGCTGCTAACTCACTAGTTGATTTCAAGTGAATCAAGTTAACGTTAGGCTAATGTAATTTTATGATTTCAGTAGCGAGTAAGTATCAACATGTGGTACAACTTTAGGTTCATCAAAACCGTATCATCCAAATTTTACAGTTTACGTTGTCTAGACATATTTTAACAACCTTGAACTACACACCATCTTTAAACAGCCTCCACAATGTGCTTTTTTCTGTATTGCACTAAATGAAACCAATTACATATGCTTTAAAGTGCAATGTAAAATATTCTATAGTCAGAGTTTAATTAAAGTTTGATGAAGAAGATTGTGGTCTTTATAATGTGTTAATTTATCATGTCTTTCAAATGTAAGATGCTGACGAAATAAATAAACACTGTGTAAATAATTATTGTTAGTCTTTAAAATAAAATACATTTTGTAGACATTCTTCTTATTAATTGTGAACATGCTCACAGAACAAAACACTAACACGAAACCAAGTAACCCAGCCATCTAGTGTTCCCTTTTTTCAAATGATTGTCTGGCTGAAATCAGTCCATGTTGTAAGCTATCTTCAAAGTAAACAATATAAACCCACTGTTTATCCGAACATAGTTTTCTTGCATACATAACTGAGAATCCCTGGAAATCGTGAGGAAGTCTTTCAGTTAACTTGTTTCATTTATATCTTAGCTTGTATACGTAGAACTTATTCAAATTGTTTATACAAGTTCCATTACATTGTTTTATGAGGATTCTATTCTCAAAACATTATTATTCAGTTATGTATAAAGTACCAAATTTAAATGAAGAGAGAGATCAAAATTTCAAAAAACTGTGCAATAGAATAACCATAAATTTGGAGACATCATACGTGAATTATAGAAGCACACTATGAAGTGTGATTTTAGAGATCAGTTGGTGGTTGGCATAAATATTGCGAATTTATAAAAATAACTAATTCAAAAACCTTTAAGTTCATTTCAAGAAATTAAAACAGCATATCTCGACAATGAGATAGTTAACTAGCTTGTTTTCCTGTCACTGAAAATTTCTAATATTTTACTCCGTCATTGTCGAGGTAATTCCAGCTAGCGTTTGATCGACGCTGGTCCTCATCCTTGCCAGTCAGTCAGATAGTTGCTACACAGAACCTCGTACAAACGTACATTAGTTCAAGTTACCATACCAAATTAATACAGAGAAATAGTTTCCAGACATAGGCTCAGAGTACCAGATGTAATAGCAATATTAGTAGTAATGGAAAAGATTAGGGATCAAGGTGAAATTTCGGGAAAAAATACATCAATGAAAAGATTTTCGAAAAAGGGTTATGAGGAATTCTGAAGCTTGGAATCTAAAGAAGGACAAAGAATGAATACATTTGTGCCATTGCAGACGATTGTGAGCCATCTCACTAAGTCCCAAACCATCAACCGCGGTGTAACGGAATTAAAATCACTGTGTATGATGTTGCCAAGCCGTTGTTTTTTTTCTGTTGCAGGGCGATCAAACATAAACGCTTTGGAAGCGGTAGAACAAGGCCTGCGTGCTCTGAACTTACATGATGACTCATAAGACTTTGGTAAACAAGCAATCCTCTCTCTGTAAAAACAACCCGCGTTATTTGATTCTAAAATAAAGAGTGACATGGCTACCACTTTGTGTTCTCTCTTGGTGTAAAGTGTTAAGCTAACCCTGTGTGTAGTGATTCTAGATCTTATCCGCCCTTCAGTGACCGCTGATTATACGTGTTACAGTGGTACTCGGTGGTTGGATACACTCATGGAAATATGAGAAATAGTATATAAATATTTTTAGAGCAACATTTATAAGTGAGCACAGATTTGATGAATGTTCGTCTCGTGACAAATGACATTACTGAGAATCATGTCCATTGCATGATGTAAACGGTTTTGTTGAGTTGAAACTGGATACGTTAAGTTGGTGTGATGAACTTCTCTCAAGAAGCTACTACCCGAGATCTGACCAGATTCACATAGGTTTGAATAAAATATATATTTTTGAGGTTCGTTGGACTGCTTATGTCCTGTATTTTAATTCAGAATTTATGCACGTGTATAAAAATAAAACTCCAGGTCACCAAATGTTACCGTTGTGTTGTTGCGAATCCGTACTGTTAGTTTATCACTTCTTTGTTAGAGATATACATGTTTTCGAAGATTGTCTTAGTACACCAGGAGTTAAATGCCCATGAAGCATTCAACAAGGTGGTTATTTTTGTAAGCTAAAAGTGTAATTATACTGGTATCGAATATCTCATCGAAGATGACGAAATTGAAGCATTTAACGCCATAGAGGGAATGTCGATTGAGTCAGACTGCTAAAAAAACGTTTTGATCTCTGTGGCAATTTCCTCAACCTAAATACTTAACTCGTGCCTCAGTTGACATTTTTCGTTATTTACTGGAACTGCGCATTTCGATGCATAAGACGAATTTCAAATATCATCTTCCAAAAGTCATTGTAAAACATTTAAGGAAAACAATCAGATAGGCTAATATAAACAATTTGAATAACGAATCCCAGTTAACCCGCTACAGCAGAACTCAAACATAAAAAGCATACGGGTCTTTGTTACATGTGGCTTTTTACTCAAAGCAACAGATCTGAAATTCCTGATAGCAAACGTAGTTCGGTAGCCTGGTGAAAACAGCATGAAATTTCAAGCAATAAATATGGAGTTTAAGTTTCCTTGAAGTTTAATTGTATTAGGTCAGTGAACAAAACTCTGAATCCCACTCCCAGGCGCGAACTTAAACAATAAACACAAACTCATTTCTCTATACAGTATTGTGGCAATTGCAAAAACGTGAAACAGATAAATTGTTTCTCTTAGTTTCAATCACGATTTGATAGTAGCCGGACTACCACTGCACTAGATAGCTGTCTCGTCTCAGTGTGGAACTCCTCCAGTGTTTACACACGACCCGTATCGCAGAGTCGAACTCAGGGTCTCCGGTTCGGAGCAGCTCCAGACCACCGAGCAGGAAACCAGTGCCGGTCCGGCTAAGCTCATGATTTAAAAGGGAAAGTTCTACAATCTCTACGAATCCATCTACCTATTGCATTTAATTAAAAACATGTTGTGCGGTTCACAAATTAGTAGTGTATCAATCATGGCTTTTAATCGAACAACTGGTATGATGGTTTTGCTTTCTTAACTAAAATCATTTCAAGATAAAAGTTTATCTTCTTCACTATTTATTATGTACACAATATTTGAGCTTATTAAAAAAAGCGTCTTATACAAACGCCGAGCGTGGCCGGCCTCATGCTGCTGTCCCTTGTACTCTGAGGTAATGTTCCCAGCTCTCTTAGGCCAACACTAATCTACCTTCCCTTACAGGTTCCTCAAGAAACACCCTTCCAAGTTGTAGTCAGCCGGGAAGTGATATCCACCCTTATATACGCACCAGCACACGAGATTAAATTG
Source organism: Schistosoma turkestanicum (assembly GCA_944470395.2). Classification (NCBI taxonomy): domain Eukaryota; kingdom Metazoa; phylum Platyhelminthes; class Trematoda; order Strigeidida; family Schistosomatidae; genus Schistosoma; species Schistosoma turkestanicum. The sequence continues at coordinate 43,416,965 of OX103971.1, forward strand.
GTCACAAACAAATCCTTCCTACACCCTCTAACATACCCCTTATCTCCACGAATAACTCTTCTCACATTCCCTTATCACCCAGCACCTCTGCTGCAAACAATTCGAGTTCACGAAACGGTAGTCCTGGCCTCTTGAAACCCTGTCCTAAATCACATGTTGGAGCAATTAGTGTTCGGATATTGTGCGGAATCAGACAACAGGCTTCCTTAGCTAGGACATCAGAATCTCGCGCCATCAATGTATGCTGCGTCTCGGAAACGCGCATACAGGATCCTAGTGAAATCATTAACTTGATTTCACCTTGTCAACATAAAGAAGCAGCTCGATTAACTCTTCGTGTATCTGGAAGCTATGATCCCGCTTCCCAGGGTCTCGCTGGCGTAGGTATAGCATTGAGTCGTAGTTCAGAACTAGATCACTTAGACTGGATCCCGATAGACAGTCACTTATGCGCTGTCCGACTGAGCGGGACAGTAAGGACTCGGAAAGATAGGGAAACTCGCCGTTGCCTCTTCGTCTTATCAGTGAAACTGTAATGATCCGGAATTGGTTGGCTGGATATTCCTTAGTGTCATAGCTCCACATCGTTGTGTAGCCGAACATAAATATGATACTTGTCAATAGTCTAAATTATTAGTTATTTCGACCGATCAATAAAATCCATGGACTTTTAACTATTGAACATAGCTAAAATTATTACACCGTTAGTGTTGTTGTGAGTAAAAGAGCAACTTCAAAACAGTAAACAAGTTTTTTCGCATATTTACAGGCCTGATAACCGTCGAAAATCGGAGACCACAAGACATCAGTTCTGCTCAGGCAGGGAACTCCCCAGATATGCCTACCCACGAAGCCACCAGGCATCGAAATCAGGAATTTAGGACTTTATAGCTGGTTGGTTATCTTGACATAACTAGGTTTTATTTCTTCACTCAGTCAACCATCTCTTGTTGGCTACTAATCGACAAATATTTTAGTCTCAAAATTATTAGTGTTATTCACAATTTATTTATTTTATCAACGTGCCTATTACCATTCAAACCAGACAGACTGCCAAGAAACAGTTAGTAATTATTTTCAACTAAAGATATGGACAAACTATGGTCTGGCAGTGATACAGAAAATGTTCGAATACGATGCTTAGATGTAAAACAAACCACGCCTTCATTTACATTGGATTTCTATCAGTAGTGTCGATTAAGACTTACTGCCATTCTATATACTTAACCTTTAATAAACTCATGAATATACATTACTAAAACAACAGTGGATACGGCTTTATTTATGTGCCCTGACTTTATTTTTTGGAATATCGACTGTAATTCATGTTTTGACAAGTCATAGACCAGGTTTTCGGACTCTGATTTCTATCTGAATTCAATAAATAATATGTTTTATTTAAGAATTATTATTTATGTCTATGAAGATGTAAGAAATATGATAAGCAGTTCTGAATTACTTTGATAGTCGGATATAATGGAATTCGGTATAGCTAGGAGTCTTGCACACAGCGATATTGAAGTCAAGGAGGACCACGTGAACACAGCATTTGAGAATCAAATCAGTCATGGAACCAGGTGCAAAATAGCTGATCAATTGGAATTAGAAGAGTAAACATAAACCTTGTAAAATCTGATGATTAGTTGAAAACTACGATTGAAAGAATGGAGTCAAGGACTATGTAGAGAGTCTCATCAGTGCTGATGGCCTGGTGTGTGACGAAATCTCTGCACGGATACAGAAATCTCTATTGGCATTTGTCAACTTGCGTCATTTGCGGCGAAGGCAAGATATCCGGTTGCTGACTAAAGGACGAGTGTACTGTGCAGTAGTTCTCCCCGTCCTACTTTATGGCTGTGAAACATGGGCATGAGAATAAAAGCTAATCGTAGGTTACTTCTCTTCGATCATAGGTGTCCCCGAAGCATCGCTCCAGTATCGTGGGACACCGAGTAAGAATTGCTGTTGTAATGAAACGGGTGATGGGTTAGGACGGTAGATCAATAGATGAAGCATTGAATCATAATAAATAAACGTGGTTGGGAAAAGTGTTGCGTATGCCTAAGCACCGACTACCTCGTCGAGCTATGATTTGCAGTGCAGGAGTAGATTGTAAGAAAGCGAGGGGCCGCCAGACCAAAACATGGCAAAAATTCATGAAGTCACTGACAAGGGGACTGAGTCATGTCGGTAGGTGTAAACTACCTACCTACCTGGTTGGTGTCCGCGAGATGATAATAATCGATGGTTAGCGACCCTGAGTGACATGGCTCAAAACCGTTTGCAATGGCACAGGTGCATTTACTCTTTGTGTTCTCTGAAACTGTAACCTTACGAATTCCTCATCACCTCTATCTTTCTCTTTCTAAATTTACCTCACTGAATTATACTTCTTGAATAATATATTCTAATCCTAACCTCTCCGATTACTTCTAATACTTGTACTACCTCTACTACTTTGGCATTTGAATTGACAATTATATCTCTGTGCCAATGTGGTATGGCAACTTGAACTGGTATACTTACCTACGAAGTTTCACGTTGTAATTTACTGACTTCAACTGAACTTTAACTACTTCACCTATTGATTCGCCATCCGCACATAGGATCAGTAGTAAATGATGCCCACTTCCAGGCAGCTTGGAATAATATCAAAAAGGCTGTGGAAACAGCAGTGATATCTGCTAGTAAGGTAAACCATAAGGACAGGGAGAAGCCGTGGATTTCAGTAACATCAACCGAACTGTTGGATGCTAGAAAGCTCATCCCGCCTGGCTCTAAGTACGATGAGGAGCAAAGTTAGCTTAAGCGCAGGCTGATAAAAAACCTTCGCAATGACCGAGAACAGTGGTGGGTAGCGAAAACAAGGAAGGTGGAAAAGGCGACGGCGATAGTCATCCTGAATGGCAAATGGACGCAAGTCCTCCGACTCTTTATGAAGTTGAGAAAGCGATAGGAATTCTGAAGCCAGGGAAAGCAGTGGATTCTGATAGATTGAACCGAGATGTTTAGGGTGATGGTCCAGTTTTAACAGCCAGATTGACTGAGATTTTATGCAGAATCTGGAAACTGGACGTAATCTCATCCAAGTGGTCTCAATCACTGATTGTCCCAATCTATAAGAAAGCACAAAAGTCTTCTTGTGACAATCACAGGGGAATCAGTCTAAATAATATAGTATCTAAAATATTGGACTCAATAATACTTCGGCGTTTAACGAAAGCTCGTGAAGAGCAGACTAGAGAAAACCAGGTTGGTTTACAATCTGGACGTGGCTGTATAAACCACATCTTCACACTGCAACACGGATACACAGGCGTCCGACAATAGTTGTCTCCGTGGACCTTAAGCAGGCATTTGACTCTGTGGATCGTGAGGTTCTGTGGCAGTGCCTATCATTAAAGTGTGTACCGAAGTAGATTACTTTATACAAGCTCTCTACTAGGACACCACTGGTCCAGCGAGAGCTTATGGCGAACTGTCACCGGAATTCTCTACTTCGTGTGGTGTCCGTCAGGGGTGTCCACTTTCCCCATTCTTTTTCAATTTTGTCATAGACATGCTGCTAGAGATAACATTATCTTCCTACCGGCAGGCTCGCCTATTGAATTAGAATATGCCGATGACATAGCTCTATTTGGTGAAGACACTGACAAAATGCAGTGTACTACTACTATAGCATTTGAATTGACAATTATATCTCTGTGCCAATGTGGTATGGCAACTTGAACTGGTATACTTACCTACGAAGTTCTACGTTGTAATTTACTGACTTCAACTGAACTTTAACTACTTCACCTATTGATTCGCCATACGCAGATGGGATCAGTTTCCTAACAACAGCACTGCTTACTTAGTTGTCACAGGATATACAAGCAATGCTTCGGAGACACCTATGATTCAGTCAGTCAGTCAGTTGCAACGTAGAACTGCGTACGTATGTACATAAGTTCATGTTGCCATACCACATTATTAGCACAGAAACGCAAATGTCAGTTCAAATCCCATAGTGATAAAGATAGTAGAGGTATTAATGTTAATAAAGAAGACTAGGGTTTGAAGATATTATTCAAAAAATATAATTCAGTGAGATAAGGTTAGAAAGACAAAGGTAGAGGTGCTGGCTAATCCAGAACATTAGGATTTGAGAGAGCTCAAAGAGTGGATGCACCTGCGCCATTGCAAACGATTTTGAGCCATGTCGTTCAAGGTCTCTAGCCATCGATGACTTTCGTCTCGCGGACCCCAACCAGGTAGTCTACATCTACCAACATAACTCAGTCTACTTGTCAGAGACTTCATGGATTTGTGCCACGTTTTGGTCTGCCCGCCCCTAACTTTCTCCCAACCTACTCCTACGCCACAAAACATAGCTCGTCGAGGCAGTCGGTGGTTAGGCATACGTAACACATGTCCCAACCACCTCAACTGATGAAGTTTCACCACTTCATCTATTGATCTGCCATCCTTACCTAGTACTCGTTTCCTAACGACAGCATTGCTTACTCGGCTGTCTCACGATATACGAGCAATGCTTCTTAAACATCTATGATCGAATACTAGTAACCTACGAACATCTTCTACTCTTAACGGCCATGTTTCACAGCCATATAAGAGAACGGAACGAACTGCTGCGCAGTACACCCGCCCTTTGGTTAGCGAACGGATATCACGCCTACGCCATAAGTGACGCAGGTTGGCAAAGGCCAATCGAGCTTTCTGTATCCGAGCTGAGATTTCGTCAGTCACCAGACCGTTAGCACTGATGAGACTCCCCAGATAAGTGAAGTTATCAACACGCTCGACTACTTCACTTCCTATCACTAGTTCAGGTGCCGATGCAACCCAGTCTTGAAGCAACATTTTGCATTTCGAGGGGGAAAACCGCATCCCGAACATGCTCGCATTGTTGCTCATGGTAGTCAGAAGACTCTGCATTTTGTCAGCGTCTTCACCGAATAGAACTATGTCATCGGCATATTCTAGATCAGTAGGCGACTTTCCTGGTAAAAGGTCAACCCCTGAAAAATCTGACGAGCTTAATGTTAACTCTAACAGGATGTCTACGACAAAGTTAAACAAGAATGGAGAGAGTGGACAGCCCTGACGGACACCACTTGATGTAGAGAATTCAGATGACAGTTCGCCATATGCTCTCACCCGACCAGTGGTGTTCGAGTAGAGTGCTTGTATAAGGTTAATGTACTTCTTTGGTACACCTTTCAATGACAGACACTGCCACAGAACCTCACGATCCACAGAGTCGAATGCCGCCTTAAGGTCCAGGAACACGACTATGTAAACTGGGAGGACTTGAATCGATTTGCCATTCAGGATGACTGGTGATCGTGGGCAACCGAAGTGTGGCTCGTGGCCAGTTGAACTGATCCCTAAAGTGTTCTGCCCATCGGTCCAGCCTCCTAGATTGAGAATAGATAATAAGACCATCCTTTTCCGAGATAGTCTCACTCACATTCGGGTTCCTAATACCGGTTTCTTTAATAAGGCGGAAAAGTTGTCTACTGTTGCCTATCGCCGCTGCGTTTGCCATCGCTTTTGCTTTCGCCACCCACCACTGTTCACGGTCGTTACGTAGGCTTTTTATAAGTCTGCGCCTAAGCTGACTACGCTCTTCATCATGTTCAGAGTCAGGTGGGATGAGTTTTCGAGCATCCATCAGTTCGGTGGATGCGACTGAAACCCACTGCTTCATCCTAGCCTTGTGGTTTACCTTGCTAGCAGATACCATTGCTGTTTCCACAGCCTTCTTGATATGATTCCAACCTGCTTCAGGATGGGAATCACTTGCATGGCCGCCTAACTGTTTTTCTAGTTCCTCCTGAAATATTTTCTTAGCTTGATTATCATCAAGTAAAGCCCTAGGAGGCTTCCTTACGGTGTCTTTCCTACGTCCAGTAAGCCTCAAACAAATACGTGCTTGCACTAGGGCATGATCTGAATCTAAACATGTGCCCCAGAACGAGCGACAGTCCTCTATCGAACCCCTCCATCGGTGGCTGATGGCGATATGATCTAGTTGTGTCCAACGTTGAGACGACTTTGGAGGTCGCCAGGTCAAAAGGTGTTTTTCCTTATGCTTAAAATTAGTGTTTGCTAGAAATAGTTGGTTATCTGAGCACAGTTGCAACAGACGGTCGCCATTGTCTGTTCTTTGAGCCGCGAGACCGTAACATCCACCTAGGTGTCTTTCATTTTCACTTAGTCTACCTACTTGTGCATTGAAGTCACCAGCCATTATAACTATATCAGAGCGCTTAACTTTTTGGAGGAGGTCCGAAAGCTTTCTGTAAAACTCATCTTTTACATCATCTGGACTGCAGTCAGTGGGGGCGTAGGCTGATATGACGAAGAGGCAACGGCGAGTGTCCCTATCTTTCCGAGTCCTTACTGTCCCGTTCAGTCGGACGGCGCACAAGCGACTATCTACAGGGATCCAGTCAAGGAGAGATTGTTCTGCCCTACGACTCAATGCTATACCTACACCGGCGAGGCCCCTAGAAGCAGCATCAGGGCTACCGGATACACGAAGGGTAAATCGAGCTGCTTCTTTATCTTGACATGGTGAGGTCAAATGAGTGATGCTACTCGGATCCTGTATGCGCGTTTCCGAGACGCAGCACACATCGATGGAACGAGATTCTAAAGTCCTAGCTAATGATGCCTGTTGCCCTATTTGACACAATGTCCGTACATTGAATGCTCCAACATGTAGTTTGGAACGGGGTTTAAGGAGACCAGGAACGACGTTTCGCAAACTCGCATCGTTTGCATTAGCTGTGCACTGTAATAAATGAATGTGAGAAGAGTTAGTTGTGGAGATAAGAGAGGTATTAGGGAATTTAGGAAGGATTTGATTTTGAACAATTTGGTCTCGTGTGCTGTTACGGGTATGAGGGCGGTTATCACTTCCCGGCTGCCCACACCGTGGAAGGTTGTTTCTTGAGGAACCTGAAAAGGAAGATGGATTAGTGTTGGTGCGTGACCGCAGAGTCCAAGGAACAACTGCTTCAGGCCGGTCACGCACGGCCTTTTTATGAAACGTTGTTTGAGGATTAGCTCCGTTCTTAAAGGCCCTTAGTGGGTACCCTTACCCGAGGAGACGGAAATCCGTGAGGTAGGGGAGGTGTGACATTTTTAGGGCCGACCTTTTCTAACCCTTCCTTCCTTGTGAGAAGGCAGCATCGCTGCAGATGCTGGTTGTCCGAGGGAAACACCTTACTGCTGTCACACCCCTCTGCAGTCAGCAGTACGACTTCGCCCTCAGACCTTGGGTAGCTGCTTTTAGTCTCATCGTTCTCCAATCGACCTGCCTGGCATGGTAGGACCTGCAGGAACATATGTTCCAGCCAGTATAGCTCGGTTGGGTCATCACGATAGGCAAGCCCGACCACCACGTCAAGGTAGCAGCTTCGGTAGGGACACCTATGATTGAAGACAAGCAATCTACGAATTTCATCTGCTCTTACCTGCCATGTTTCAGATTATTACTGTAGGACGGAGCGAACTACGGCTCAATACACTCGTCCTTTGGTTGGCGAACAGATATCTTGCCTACGCCACAAGTCACGCAAGTTAGTAAAAACCATTCGAGCCTGCTTGTCCGTACTGAGATTTCGTCAGTCACCTGGCCATCGGCACTGACGAGAATCTCCAGATAAGTGAAGCGGTCTACACGTTCGACTACTTCAATCCCTATCACTAGTTCAAGTGCCGACTCAACCCAATCTTGAAGCAACATTTTGCACTTCGAGAGGGGAAACCGCATCCGAACTTGCTTGCATAGTTGCTCAGGGTGGTCAGAAGACAATGCATTTTGTCAGCGTCTTCACCTGATGAAGGATATTTATTCAATACACTATTGCATGAAACTTACGAAGTCATATACTCATTGTTTTCAATCTAATATAAGGGATCAAAGGTTATCTGTCAGTCAGCTACAATGTATATTTTCGTACGTGCGTACATCAGTTCAAGTTGCCATACCCCACTAGAACAAAAACGCAATCATCAATTCAAATCATATAGTGGTAGACGTAAGGTAGTATTAACGGTAATGGAGATTAGGGTTCGAATGATAATAACTACATCGCTTCAATCCCAAACGATAGATTGAACTGAGGAAGTGGCACTAATTGATCTCGAGTTGTAACAATAGGTAACCAAATGATAATTAGTACGACAACTTTCCACCTTGCACCTGTAAATATACGCAGCATAACACATTAAGTAGACGTGTAACAATTATTTAACACAATCCTGCAACAAAAAATTATTAGTAATATAAGCTTTGTGTATTTTGTTATAGTTAAAACGCATGTGCGCTGAAAACAAAGTTAAAAATTTTTCTTAATATCATGATAAAAACAACTGATAAATATTGCCGTGGAATGGATTGTCTTCTTGATAATTCCGAAGTATGATCGTCAAGGAAGCAAGCAGACAATAGTAGAAATTTAGGCTCTTAAGCAAGAAATGGGAAGGGAATGTAAATTTTCAAGACCGGAGAATCAGATTTAAATAAATTAGGGGAAACCGAGACTTAAATTATATCACACGCCCTTTTCTTCCTTTTCTTTGATTTCAGAGCTATTTTAGTAGCCTCCTCAAAAACTTCGCGAACTCCTACCTTAGTTTTAGCTAAAGAAGGCTAGCCAGCAATAACAAAAGTACCTGAACATTCAAAGAATTGGTCAGCACCAATCCGTGCAGCCATTGCACGGCCTTGTTCGAAAGAGACAGTTTCCTGCTTCATTCTGCGTAGCTCATTCTTTGTAGCCTCGTCATCTCGCAAATCCTTTTTGTTTCCAACTAAAATAATAGGGACATTTGGACAAAAATGTTTGATCTTAAATAAAATTTAAGGAATCTTAGTACCTACTTCTGGTATCCATTTCTCAGGAATATTTGCTAAACTATCAGGAGTGTCAATGCTATAACATATCAAAACGACATCCGTATCAGGATAAGAAAGCGGTCGTAATCTATCATAATCTTCTTGACCAGCTGTGTCCCAGAGTGCTAATTCGACCTACAATTTTGAAAAATTATATTACACCTACTTGTTTATTTTCGACTTCGATATCTGCAACATAGTTTTCGAATACGGTAGGAACATAAACTTCAGGAAACTGGTCTTTACTGAATACAATAAGTAGACAAGTTTTCCCACATGCTCCATCTCCAACAATGACAAGTTTCTTGCGTACCGCACTTGTCATTGCAACCGACCAAAAGTTTCGTAATTACCGCGTGGATTCGGTTTGTTTTAGTCTATAAAGGACAGAAGGCTATGTTCATTTTGTAGGCCCTGGTAATGGTGGTATTTTGGAGACCGAAATTTCTTTTGAATGCTGTGACAGATGAAGATTCAGTTAGGAGATGAGGAAAGGAGTTTCATTCGTTGGTAATTTGACAGGAAAGTTGGCTGTCAAAACTACCAGTTCCCAAAGTAATTTGTTGTGTTTATCCGAAGGCTTCTAGACTCTCTTCGAAAATAAGAAGTATATCAGACACAATTTCGCTGTAAGGCAATCTAAAAATTATGATCAAGTCACCTCTAGTCCTTCTATTTGACCTAGAACAGCAGGTTAAATTTAGCCAGCTTCTCGTCATACGGCAGCTTTGGGATTCCATGGATAAACTGGTTCGAGGGTGTTTGAGTCTCCACCAATAGCACGCTGCGCATCTGCAAATACCACGTCAGTTTGGAGCAAACTAATACTACAAATCCAAATCATAGCATCTAAGCGGCTATAGAATCTGTGAATTCACCTGACGATTCCTATGTGTTAGCAGCTACCACTAGACATTTAACAAGGTTTTTCAAGTCTTAGCTTGTAGTGGAACACTTATACGAAGAAAACGTGATTAGTGAAAAACAAACACTTATCGTACTTGTTTTGTTTAACTGTACAGAAAACACTAACTTACGCCCAACGTTCTTTTTCGCGTTGCCTCCATCTTTCATAAATTGTTGTACGATGTAACGCATACTTTCTCCTTCAAATAAATATTCGACCCTCGATTTATTTCTATAATTTGTGACGGCTTAGTATTGAGCATTTAGTGTTGATCGTAGGCAATCTCGATTCGGTCACCACCAAAAGCTAAGGATGACTTCCAGGTCAGTGTTCCTGGGAAACAGACATTTAAGGTCTTGTTCGAGTAATAATAATAATAATATATTTATTCTCAAATAACTACGTTACTAGAGTCACCCAACTTTAGAGGCCAGATCAAATTGTCACAAATATTTCCTCATTTACTGTAAAAGTTATAGCAGTTAAATTAAGTATAAGAGTCAGTTTCTGATTGCATATTTACACCATATCACTGACAGAAACAGTATTATACAGCCACATTTTCAATAGTACAGTACAAATAAGGAGAGTGCACAGTAGGTTCTTTTGGCGATTTGCCGAGATCAATAGTGAATTAGTTGGGAAAGGTCATATGGAACGCGCTTGATAGGGGCTGTGATCCAGACAGTCATGTACATAGGGGGCATGTTCCCTAGAGTCGCCAAGGATTTCCCACCGTGAATGGGGTTCTGAAAAGGAGAAGAGAGGGAGAAAAAGGCAGCAATGTGGCAAGTGTATATATATAACCAAAGCACTACTTAACCTGTCATGTTGAAGTAGTCAATACAGTAGTAAGTCAAGATAAAATTCATACTGACCACTTAAATTAAAGTAAATTATGGGAATATAAGAATATAATACACAGATAAAGGAGTACAGCAAAAAGAAGGGAGAGTTGTGCAGTGTCAGGTGGATAGAAGAGAAGTCGAAGTAAGAAGCTGGATTTATGTACGTTGAAATCGAAACTCTAGTTGAAAGATTAGAGTTTGTAAAAATAAAACTTTGATGAACAAAATCTCGCACTGTCTAACTGTTTTTTTCTTTATTATTATTATTATTGATTGCCAACCTCTAAGTCCTACTGTAAGCGCCTGAGTAAGAATGTTGCGGGTGTCTCGACAGAATAGCGACCTCAGCATAGTTTCGGAAACATGAACCACAGAAGTAGCAAGCGTATAAGAGCAACCTCAGTGTTACTGATTAGTCGCCCCATCAATGTAAGGAGCCGAAAGCAAACAAAATGTTCTGCCCCACAAACATGGGTGGTTTGAAGTTATCGCCCACAACATCAATGTTTGCTTGTCAGTAACTCCACCCTCCCTCCTTTTGTGTTGTTAGGCTCATGTTAAATGTTCAAAAGAAGCTATTGAGTTCTACTTGGTGTTCTATGTCTCGCATCCTGTTGAGAAACACTATTTCTGCAAGTTCCTTTCACAAACTCGTCTGGCTGTTACAACTTATGAACTATTGGTTAGGCATCAATGCTATACAGTTAACAGTTATGGAGAAATAGTAAGAATTTTCAAACAAGATATAAGCATTTAGAATGTAGTGGGGAAGATGTACCTAACTAGCTTAGCAGGAGATATAAAGAGTATCACGGTTAAAAGTTGAGCAATAGATAACACTAAGGGGCCTAGGTAAGTCAATAGCGTGTAAAAGAGAACAGCATAATTGATAATAGGCAATGTGGAACTCACACAGTTGTAAGTGTTGATAAGGTTGCGCCCAGGAGAGTTGAGTGCATTCTAATCAACCAGTTTACGGTTGAACAATGTCGATCGACCCAGTGAATAGAGTAACCTTTCTACTTCAAATAAAAACTAAAGAGATTTATATTCAACTAGAAAAATTAGTGCTACTTGGGAGTGTAAAAATAACTAAATAAGACGCAGCACTGGGTTCATTCTGTTTAAAGTGCATGCAGAGCTATTAATATGAAAGCAGGGTGCGAGTGAGTTCACGAATGCAGAAGAGTCAGTGCAACTGAGAGCATCATTAAGAAGTTGAACAAACTCATGTAACCCACTTGCCATGCGTATTTTTGAGGGAAGCCTATTCCATATAAGTGCATACTTAGAGAGGAAGAAGTTTTCTCGAGTTTTGGATCTATACTTCTCAAGTTTGACCGTAGATACTTTATCTCGAAGGTTATGTGTACAAGGGCCATGGATAAGGACTAAACTGCAGGAGGAATATGTGAGCTTGTGCAAGAGTTTAAAGTAAAGGATCAGATTGGACTTAAGCCTTCTTTTCCATAATGGATCGAGCCCGAGTTCAATACATCGGGTTGGATAGTCAATGAGTGAGCTATGATTTAAGACTTTACGAGTAAATTTCCTTTGTATTCCTTCAAGCTTCAACATATCAGACAGGCGTAGGTTAGAAAATAAGAAAGAGCAGTATTCAGCAATAGGTCTTACGCATGTTTTATAGAGAATTGTTCTGGATTCTCTATGAAGGAAGTTACGAAAGATGAAACCAAGCATTCTTCTCATTCGGGAAACTTTATTGGAGATATGTTCGGAGAAGTTAAGGTTGTGCGAATAATGCACTCCAAGATCAGTTACGGATGTGAGTTTGGGCAATACATTCCTGTTGACAGTGAGATCTAATTTTGGAGACGTGTCTCCGAAACACATCCAGCCACACTTCTCAGTATTAAGTTCAAGGTTCCATTGCTTACACCAGACATCTACAGTATTCAGTTCGTGCTGGATTGTGTGCAACAAGTTTCCTAAGTCAGATTTGCTAGTTTGATAAATTACTTTTTGGTCGTCCGCATAGAGGTAGGTTTTACCAGTGTTGAAACAACTGCATATGCTGTTGATGTAGATTATGAAAAGTAGTGGACCCAAAACACTGCCCTGCACAACACCACTGGAAATCGGTCGAGGTGTAGATGTATGTGAGTTGATTTTGGTAATCTGATATCTATCTGTGAGGAACGACCTAATTCATTGCAACAGGTGGCCACTAATACCGACGGACTGAAGTCTGTTGATTAAGAGACTGTGAGGTACCTTATCGAAAGCCTTTTTGATATCAAAATACAACACGATTACTAGTTGCTTTTGATCGCGTATGCTGGTAACCTCATTAAAGAAATCTAAAAGACATGTGGTGCATGACCTAGTTCTAATGAAGCCATGTTGAGAGGGGTCAATGTGACCTTCCCTGAGTAAGTGATCAGATAGTTGATCTTTTATCACTTTCTCCATCACACGTGATATAACTGGAGTGATATTAACCGGTCTGTAGTTTTGGATTAAGTCTTTCGGTCCAGATTTATGTACTGGGACAATATGAGTCAACTTCCATGATACATGGTATGTACCAGACTCAAGGGATTAGGTAAAAATTTTGAGCAAGAGCGCTGAAAGGTTCGGTCCTGCCCTTTTAAAATGTATGGAAGGTATCTCATCTGCACCACAGCTGCCATTGGGTTTAAGGGTTTTAATGGCGGATTGAATATTGTTAAGATCAAATTTGATGGTACAAAGGTTATGCATGCTGCTACAGTTAATGTTAGTATCGGGGGTAGGAGATGTGTTCAGATTGAGGGAGAACCATGTACTAAACAATTCGCAAATAACAGCTTCGTCATAATAAGTCTGTCCATCTTGTAGTATATAATGAATTTTGCGATCTCAGTCATTTTTTATGCGTTTGTTAAGCAAACGACAGAGGTTTTGGGACTTACACACAGTAGCGAGAGCATTATTTTCTTCGATTTGCCTACGCACTTTATTTTGATATTTTACACCTTCAAGTATAGCGTAAATTTGGTACAGGATGCTGAAGTCCTTAGATTTGCAATACGCCCGTTTTAGTTGACGTAGTTTAGCCATAGCTTTGTATGTGATATGAGGAGTAACTATTTTGAAAGACGTTTTGAGTGGGATAGTCGTGTCTAGAGCTGATTTGATGGTGACGTTGAATATTTGTAATGCATCAGGAAGTTCAAGACATGAAAAAAAGTCAGTCCAGTCGGAGTGCTGAATTAGAAACCGAAAGCTGTCCCAGTCAGCATGTTTATAGTCTCTGTATTGAAAACGGTTTACTGTTTTAGATTTGTCACATTTAGCAAAAAACGGAAGGGTGCAGAGGACAATTTTATGGTCACTGTTGTGAAACGTTTCGCAGACAGACACAGATGTTGGGGTGACATCGTGACAAAATACCAAATTGAGAATGTTGTGGTTCCTAGTAGGCAGGTGCACATGTTGCCAACCATGTGTGTCTCGGGGACCAAGTAAGCTATCAAATCGTAGTGGACCGGAATGTGTCCGCCAGTTGATTCCAGGGAGGTTGAAGTCACCGCAAATGATTTTGCAGGTGAATTTAAGACGGGCAGCCCTGGCAAACGACTCACCAATAGCAACGTCAACCGATCGACGAGTGTTTGGAGCTCGATATATGCATCCAACCAGTATTTTACATTCATGGGCGTGCACAGTCAGCCATATCGAATCAGGCACTTGATTTAGAACAGTATCATAAAACATTTCTGCTTTGATGTCTCTAGATACATAAATGAGGCAACCGCCACCCTTTTTAGATCCTCGGTCACCGCGAAGGAGTTCATAAGAGTCTATTAGAAGGTATGAGTCAGGGACATCGGAGGACAACCAGATTTCAGTAATCAGGACAATGGAAGGATTGTTTAGAATTACCAGAGAGCGTAAGTGGGTAATCTTATTGATAACAGATCGGGAATTAATTAGCATTAGTGTAACATAGGACGAATACTCATCTTTCAGGGATGCACGATGGGCATCTGGAGGGTTGTATGGTGTGTGTTCTGAAGAAGGGCTGGAAGTAGGAATATAGGCTTGATTGTTATGATCAGTTAATTTGGGAGCGATATAGTTAGAGGGAGAAAGGTATTCAGAGACAGGCATGGTGAGAGAAACATGTGAGGTAGGCAATGATAAGTGTTGTTCGTCAGAGTTAACTGATGACTCCCAAAGAACAGATGAGGAAGTCGCTAGGGGGCATAAGGGTGGATCGTTTCGTAAGTCCATTGGACAAGGTATAGTGGAGTTAGTCAAATCTTTGGACAATGTGAAAGGTGGTTTGAAAAAAGGACCAGACATAAAGGTATTACAGCTAGAAAGGGAAGACAGTGTCAAAGATCGATTGTCATCCATTACATCACAGAATGCAGAGCATGACTTGAAGGAGGGGGAAATATCGCCCTCAACAGTTGGAGGTAGAAAAACAACTCTGTTGAGGGGGTGAGCGTTAAAAAGGGTTAGGTACATGTTTTGGAGAGACTGAAGAATTGCAAAAGGTATTTCGGCTAGGGTGGTGTCTAGGAACATTAGGCGGATGCCCAAGCAGGCTAGTGTTACGAGTTATCTCAGCAACTCTAGGCATCCTAGTCGTTTTGTACGCAATCAAGGGTAAAGGCTTTGGGTTAGAAACGGGGAAGCGCCTACGGTTAGAGTTTAGGGAGGTATTTATGACATGAGTGTCCGTATTCTCAGGAGTCCTAGGGTTTAATTTTAGAAGTATAGTAGCGTCCCGAGTAGGAGAGGTAGGGGGAAGGCATTGTTGTTTATTAGGTATGTTAAGTACTGCAGACTGACGGTTAGGGCGAGTAGCACGTCTCATGTGGTAATTTCGAACCACTAGGTCTGTCCCTTTATCTTTAGGACAATGTTTATGTATTACAAAAGTGCGATTGACCTGTGGTTTACATGTAGATGGGCTTTTGACTACGGGACAAGTTGCAGCACTTTTGTTCAGGGGACAGGTCTTCGGACTAATAGTCACTTTGGATCTGTTCTCCGCTTTAGGAGGGGTGGAGTTAGGTATAGTAGGGTTAATGTGACATTCGTGATTGTCGCTGCTACTAGTACACGAATCGGCCGGCATAGTTGAAAGGCCATTGGTAATACGGCGTTGTATAGTAGTTCTATCCCTGATAATTCTAATCTTTTTAAACAAAGGAATGTGTATAAGCAGTGACTGACTGTTAATAAAGTGATTGGCTTCGATGACAGTACTAAATTGAAGAAGAATGGGACAGGAAAATTTAGTCTGAATTTTACGAAGCCTGCGTGCTACACACCAAGAGCCGGACAATCCACACTCTTTAAGGAGAGTGTTTTTAACAGAATGAAGGCTAGCACTGTCAGGTACGTTATAAACAATGGCATTCTGCATGCACTGAAGTCTTTTAACACTTCAGAGGATATGTGGTCAATTACTATTTCCGTTTTTTTAATGATATCGAGATCAGGATTTTCAGGAACACTGACTCGGTATTTGTAAGGTAGTAAATCCTGAATGGTTTGGTTGATATCGAATGCACTAAAGGTGTCCTCAGAACCAATAGTGGGGAATCTATTGGAGTTCAGTTCACAGCTGTTAAGGCGAATAGGATGATGAACAGACTTGCTACAAGTGTTTTGCGGTTGCTCAGTCTGCGTAAAGTCATTCGGAGTTATAAACATATCAGAAAGCGAACAGTCCAGATCAACAGTACTGAATTTCCTATGGCAAAAAGGCCTAGAGACATTTTTCGGATTGCTATGAATTTGATCCGCTCGCGGGCTCGTCAAATGTTTAAGACCAGCCACACTTTCTAGCAAGTGCTCACAGGAATTTATTACAGATGAAACACAAGAAGTAGTGGATAGTGTCGAGTCACTCGGAAGAAGGTGAGTTGTGTTTATATCAACGAACGGGATACAAGGTAAAGAGAAGTCGTTTACAAGTTCACGGTAAGATTCTATTAAGTCAGTGGGGAGATCAGAATAAGATACGGATGAAGCACTGTTCTTAAGTTTGATTTTATCGAATTTAGTAGCTGATTCGGATCTTTTACAGATGTTATATTCGACAGGTGAAATCAAGTGTTTATTAGATAAACGTGACATCTTTGTGGAATTATTTGTAAGCAGAGTTGTGTTACTATAGGCACAATGTCTGTTTGGAATTATGAAGCCAAAAACTACAGCGAAAATTACTAAAATAAGAATAACCGAGGATTAGTTGTAAGAGATGAGTTAATATGTGCATTTGAACTAGAGTAAAAAGATCGGAAAACGAAAAAGATAATACACGTGAAAAAAAGGTACAACCTTCAAAGTACGCGCCTGATAGGTGAATGTATATATATTTGTTACTAACACAAAATACAATGCTGTTGGAAGCATTTATCAAAAACTACAAGACTTGGAACCATTTCGATGAGTCTAAATGGTCATTTCACAGATCCAAAGTTAGTTGCCATCTTAATACCACTGAATTTAAACAACCGCCTGCCTTGTGTTGCGTTCACATGAAATGTTTGGTCTTTTGCAGCACTCCGATAACAAGATATGAAGAAGTTCGAAAGATGAACTATTTGTTCTTAAACCGTCCTGTTTTTCAAAGAAAACCTGATATTTTTTACGAATTCCTAAAGTTTTGTTTTTGAATTATTTATTCTAGCATCTTGACAACCACTCCTGTTAAACCTGCGAATTCATAAATCACTGGGTAACTGTTCTTGACCATATGAAGACGGGATACTGCGGCGTTCTTCCAAACCTTTGTTAATCTCTCTTGAGTTTTAAATAGATTGAAGCAACTAACTGGAGGAACTTAGATGAAAATAACTGGTTCATTTGGACATCTAAGTTGCATTTCATAGGATTCGGAAGAGATGAATTGATTTGTTGTTCATCGATTGAAAAAATAGTTTAAACAACTATATTTACGTCTTATTTAATTTACTTATTGACAAACAGTAAGCACTCCTCCTTTATTGCCTCATCATTTGCAAATTTTTGGGATTATACAAGCTCAACAGCCGAAAAATTATACCGTACCAATCATGATTAAAAATCAAACATTTGGATTAATATTGTGGAGTTGGTATGATAAACTTATTTTGTAAATAGTTTTTGATGCTATTTGTATTTATTCTGTTAATTTTTACAGCCGGTACATTTACTATGAAATGGTTGTACATTTTGTTTAAGTATGTGTCCTGTGATACAAGGCGCTTTGACAACTGCACGTTTCCGTTCTTTTGTTACATAGCATGACACTCACTGTGTTCTCCTAACAAGTACACTTTATATACATGTCTCATGTTCTCCATTCTTCATTAATGCGTTAAGTGGATTCTAATACATATATTATCTACATTTATAGACTGCAGTCATATGTATATGCTATTCTACGGATAGTTATATCGCTGGGATGATTAACATTTTTATAATTGTGCATTTAAGAGTCACCCTGGTATTCCTGGTTAGTCGCCTCATCAATCAAAAAGAGTCGGAAGCAAATAAAATGTTCTTCAGCATAAATATATGTGCCTCACCATCAACGTTTACCGGCTAATAAATTAATCATTCTTCTATTGTGTTGTTCGGCTCATTTAAAATGTAAGATAATATATTATGTTCAACTCGAAGCCTATATTTCACATCCTGTTGAGAAGAACTATTCCCGCAAGTTTTCAAACAAACCACGAGCATTTACGATTTACTAGCGGAAGGATTTTTAATTAAGAAGCAGCAAATTCTAGGAGTATTATAATAATAAATGGGGCGACAAATAAAATTATAGAATCAGTGGTAAGTCGATATAGTGCAGTTGAGAATTATAAAACCGATAAAAGGTAATAAGGAACTCACAAAATATAGGTGTTGAAAGAGTTTTGTCCAACCCGAATCTCTTTGGAGTTTACAACAGCATTACTAGTTTCTTGAACGTGGTGAATTTGTCACAGATGTGTACAAAAATTCTCAGACTGTTACACAATTCACTAACTTCTCGAGGTTTCCAGTTGGTGGTAATAATAATAATAATAATAATAATTTATTCTCAAATAACAAACATGTTACAAGAGACATGCCAATTTACAGGCAAGATCAAAATGTTAAGATTAGCAACATATGTCTTTTAAAACGGTATACAGTTACTGAAACATTTCACAAGATTCATTGTTTTCTTAAAGATGGAATGTACAATGTGAATAATTGGCGCAAGTTACGAAGGTTGCGTTACGAAAATCATCTTATGGACTGAGATGATATAACAAGAATTGATGCGGTAAATGTACAAAGGTCTGGTTGATATTCGTCAGCTAATGATTTCACATGTTCTTCGGTAGGGTAACCAAGTCTACTGCAAATATCCAGACTAATATATGAGGATTGGAATAAGGTTCTGAAAAAAGAGGAATAAAGAAAACGGGACGAGGAGCGGAACAGAAAATATTCTTGTTCAAAGCCGAACAACGGCTTTGCACATACGTTTATGGATAAAACAAAGGTATGTTTACTCAGACTTTTTTAATATCAGAACAATAACTGTACACCTGCACTTATGTAGGTTAATGAAGACGATTCAGTAGTGAGATAACTAATGGGACGTTAGTCGAAAGAATAGAGGAAATTCAGAAGAACCAAGTTGTTAGTAATAATGTTGATTTACAAAGTACAGTCAAGAGGCTCAGTGATATAATTTTTCGTTTTATTAATTCTTGTTATTTTTAACTCTGCGGCTCAAAAAGTTATGAATGAGCTCTATTTTAGTGTAGTTTTCCAGACCAGCTTGTAATAGGATTTCTGTGTAGGAAGTAAAAACCAGTGCAATGTTACAGACATGAGTTGTAGACGAAGTTAACAAGGAAAGGTAACATCAGTATCACTGATTTGTAACATCCTGCTATATTGTAAGGAGCCGGAAGCAAACAAAATGTTCTGCCACACAGACATGGGTAGATTGAGCTTATCGCGCCACCGTCATGAATGCTGGTCAGATACACCACCCTCCCTCCTTTTGTGATGTTACGCTCTCTAACGTTTAATGGTTGATTGTAAATAATGGTCTCTAGTCTACTCTCAATTTTTTTCGTACACCTTATCGGAATTAACACTCTCTACTAGCTCCATATTACAAGCGATCCAGACAACTTTGCCAGATAATAATATAGCATATCACACTGATTTTAAGTAAACGAATGTTATGATTTTTAAGATGAGTCAATTAATAGGTAGTTTGGAAATAGGAAGGACAGGGAGCTGGAACGAGGAGAAAGGGAAAAAAACAGTTGAAATAATGTTAAAAGTTAATGAGTAAAGCGATAAGTTGGTAAGCAAGCAAGGTGTTTGGATGTTAATGAATTGGGGAAATAAAAATTAGTTAAACTGTTAATACTTAAATAAGAAGATACCCACAATTATACACGGTGTTTGAGTTCCTTGTAATTGACAGTAGTTGATCAGCATCTACAGGCTTTTCAATTTGTCTGCCTACAAGAAATAAAAACTAAAACTGCTTTGAAGATATGAAAATAATGATTGGAATTTAAATTCAGAGAAAAGTCACGGGTAACACTTCAAAGGCGTAACCTATTACTGTTAGTAGGAGCAGGGGGATTCGTCTATCATTTCATGATACATGTATGGCTGGTAATGAGAACACAATGTGTTCATAGTCTATAATTCGTTTCTGAGGTTCATCTCAATATTTAGTGCACCATAAAAGAGTGGCTGCGGACTTTGTGTGAGTTCCGGAAATAGTCGATAAATCTCTTAAGAGTCTAGCAACTGCATGACTAGTTTCTTGAACTTAGTGATTGTGTCACAGATACGGATAGTAATTGGTAACCTGTTCCACAGTAGACTGTGTCGTATTACAAAGAAATTACAACACAATGATTTCTTGTGTTTTGCCGTTCATAGTGTATATGCGTTGTTTCTAAGTCTGTAAGCAGTGTCATGGTTCTTATTAGGGCGGTATTTTACGAACGAAATGCCATTTATTAGTTTATAGAGGAGCATTAGGTTGTTTTTCAGGCGACGGCGCCATAGAGGTTCTATGGAAAGATGCTTGCATCTTTCTGTGTAGTCGAGGTAATGGCTCAATCCAAGCAGTCGCCGGGTGTAGCTTCTTTGTACATTTTCTACTCGCATTTTGTCCATGATATTCATGTTTGAAAATATGAGTGAACAATATTCAAGTGTGGGCCTTATACAGATTTTGAAGAGAGTAAGCTTAGCCTCACTTGTGAAGAAGTTCTTGTTTATAAACCCAATTAGTCGTCTAGATTTATAGATAATATTTGAGGCATGTTCTTCGAATTTTAGGCTTTTAGAGTAACTAATACCAAGGTCACGCGTGTCTGAACCCTACATTTTTGTAAGTAGAGTGGTGTATCAAGGTGACGCTTGTTAAAATGCATTATGCCACATTTGTTGTGGTTAAACGGCAGTTGCCATGTCTCGCTCCAGGTACTTAAGTTATCAAGATCACTCTGAATCTTAGCTATATTTTCGTCCGGAGCTTCAGGCTTATAGCTGTATACTATTTTCAGATCATCAGCATATAAGTATGCTCTTCCAAATTTTATGGTATTACATATATCATTTATGTACATTAGAAAAAAGAGTGGACCTAAGACACTTCTCTGGATAACCCCACTGGTTATTGGTCTTGGTGGTGAAAGACAGTGGTTGTACTTTATCATTTGTTGTCACCCATTTAGGAATGAAGCTAACCATGAGTGTAGTGGGTTGATGATTCCAAATGACTTCAGTTTAGGTAGAAGCCTTTTGTGTGGGACTTTATCAAAAGCCTTGTTAAAATCGAAGAAAAGGACTGATACCAGAAGCCCTTTGTCTTGTTCATTCGTGATATCGTTGAAATAATCTAACAGACATGTATCACACGACCTGGACCTCAAGAACCCATGCTGTGAGGTCGATATCAGATTGTCACTAAGTAGATGTTGTAGTAACTCTGCCTTAACTATTTTCTTCATAACTCGAGATACTACCGAAGTTATGTTTATAGGTCGGTAATTTTCAACGTTCGCTGTAGGCCCAGATTTTATATTGGGGATGATATGTGTAGTCTTCCAGTTATTAGGGTAACACTCTGTGGAGAGAGAGATAGTAAATAGTTTGAGAAGAATAACACACAGATCATTGCTACCATTTTTCAGCATGCTGGCTGGGATGCCATCTGGTCCTTCAATGTAAGAGTGCTTCAGTGTACTAATCGCCTTAGAAATGTTCTGTACACTAAATTCAACACTGACGATTTCACAGGAAGGAATTCGGGTGAGGTGTGACTCAGTTGTTGAGTTTTCGTTTGTAAATGTGGCACAAAAAATGTTCGCTAAACAACTCTGCGATACTTTTAGGGTCTTCACACACCTGGTTGTCCTTAATAAATACGTTCAGTCCCTTCGCTTTAGAGCATTTAAGTTTATTTCGAAGGAGTTAATTAGTGCAGAGGATTCATTATTCAGCTGAACATCACGCTTTTCCTGTGCGATCGCCTTTTTAGTACGTGTTATTTCTGCCTCGACACATATTTCAGTCATCGTTACTAATGAGAAGAAGTTATTACACTTATGAATTCTGGAAGCATGTCTTCGAAGACGTTTTCGTATATGACCTGGCATATATAAGTCCTTAGGAATTCTGGGTCTCCAGGATTCTAAGGGTGCAAATTTGTTGAAAATGCTATTTGTGTTGTGATAAAATACATTTATTAGTTCATCAGTATTGTTTGCAGTGAAGTAGTTTGTCCAGTCAACGCTTCTGAGGCAGTTACGGAAGTTTGACCAACCAAACCTACGAAAGTCCATATGAAGTGTAGTGGATTTATATTTTATAGTTGTAGCTCCTATATCAAGGCTGCATATGACCATATTATGATCGCTACCAGGGAACTTTTTTCCAACATATACAGTGTGAGGAATGAGATTGCTGGTGAAAACCAAATCCAATGTATTTTGATTTCTGGATGGGCCATTAACATGTTGAGTCCACTGTCCAAGCTCTAAGCACTCAATAAATGATTCGAATCGTTTAGGTGCTTTGATTGGGAACCAAGTGATTTCAGGCATGTTGAAGTCTCCACAAATAGCCTTGCTTGTGAAAGGTAGGGATGAAACAAATGTGAATACTTCTGACAATAATGCCAGATCTCCTGTTGCTGCATTAGGCGGATGGTAGACACTACCGAACAGCAAGGAAACTGCATCTGGGGGTTTCAGAACGATCCACACAGAGTCTGGCAATCTGTTTAGTTCCGATCTATCACATAAGAGCGAGTTTATGCTAGACTGTGCATATATGAGGCAGCCTCCACCTCACCCTTGTAACCTACCACTTCGAAACAGATCATAGTTCTCAAGAGATATAGTAAGATCCATGCCTCAGTTATCATACTAAGTGATGGCTGGCAGATAGTAGCAAACATGACTAGATCTGTCTTTTTATTACAGATTGAACGAGCATTAATAAGACATATATTAAACAGATATCCCGCTAAGCTAAAATAGTTTTGGGTGTCTTGAGTAAAGGAGTTACTATGACCTACGTGAGTGTGGTATGAGAAGTTAGGGGGGTGACATGTTATGTAAATTACTGAAAACTAAACAATGTGAAATAATGTTACCACTTTTCTCTAAATGCACCTACTGTAGAATGCAAACTGAGGTTTGGAATCACGAATGACTGCAAAGGAAGTTTAGATACGCGTCTTGGCCAAATCCCAAACAAGTAATCTAGGTAAGTAACCGTTCTATTATTATTCATAAATATAAATATACAGCGATTTGTAAACCCTCCCACGTTATGCTAATATGTGTTAAGCGGAATGGTATACTTAACGTTTTGAATATGCTTGTATATTCCTGTGAACGATAAAGGGAATATGTGTTAGAAGGGCTGCATGGATAAGCATCTATGAATTCACCTGCGTCTGTGAGGTAGGTTACATTAATTGCACAAGGTGAGTACTCTCGAAGTCACCATGATGTTTGTTGACTTCATACACGTCAACCGTGAAATGCGTAAAATGACCGTAAACATTTACCTATACCGCGGTTTTGAATACCTCAAAGATCTATCATCCATTGTACGTACGGTACGAAGTTCACCGAAGGAACATAGACTTGCGGTCGCTAAATTTTCTATTTCTGGAACCCTAAAACAATAGACATACTTTGTATCTTTTCCTAGCTAACACTGAATTAAGATTGCTGATACTCGGCCAATGAATCCTAGGATACTCTTAAATAACATTCCCGCTGCTAATGGAGGTCATAACCGCATTGTTACCTATCGTATTTGAACAAGTTCGATTTCATCCATGAATTGTAGACGTAACTTTACTCTGACAAATTATTCATTGCAGTTTTAAACCTCCATTTTAAATTTCGTAAAAATGCGCAGATGTAAAACCCACCTTCAAAATATTTATCAGTCATTTTGAAAGGAAAATTTTATGGAATTGATGGGATTATCGGTTTTGCTTTGTAAACAAATGAACTTTTAATTGACTGATTGTTATTATTCGAAGTCTTTATTCCTAAATTATTAGCCTTCGAATAGTAAGGATCGGGAAACACTTCCCCCAGGAGTCGACCAATCAGATCGTTCGTATAATTTCAGCAAACAAAGGGAGAGAGTAGACCACTTGGACATAGACAAACATTTAAAATTCACCTGTCGACCAAAAGAAGGAAGTAGGACATCTGATGTGCCTTTGTAGACAAAAAGATGCCAGCGCGAATGTCTCTCACCCTTCCTTATACATCTTGTAGTATGTCATATTATGCACACAACTACTACAACCACAAACTAGATAATATAAACCATGCTTCAGTGAATTATGTTTGGTGGAAACAAGTGCCTCTGAACTACTTCATATATGGTACCAAGTAAGTGCGACAATTTTGCACTTAGTAATAATAACTCTACTATTTCTGCAGAACGATGTGGAATCTCTGGTAGCTTTTAGCTTTTAGATGTGTGTTCAATTTACATTCAAATTATCACACAATCAGCTGAGGATAATAAAAATGTCACGAAAATTAAAATCAAATATTTTGTGACTCTTTAGAAGCTCTTGAATATTTTGAACATACATAGTCTTACTTTTGAGCAAACTAGCATAGTCACCAATCAAGGTTAAAAATAGGTCTTGAGTGTACAACAACAGAGTTTGCTGAACGCAATTTTTCCACAATACTGACAGGTATGACTAAATACACCTACGCGATCTCCAGAAACTTTTATTCATGACGGAAAGGTGACATCGTCTTTGAATTGATACCAAAGTTCCTGATTGCAGAAACATGATTAGCTTATGTTCACGAAAGTAAGTATAATGCTTGAAATAATTAGTCCCTTTCATATATTTCGATAGAACAACGAGAAAACATATTTGGTAAGAAAAATATGTTGTATCTGAACTACATAGTTCCAAAATTATGGTTGCACATAAACTTGTCAACGACCTTCATATGAAAATTAATAAAAGTTCGAATAAACATATGGTGCTAACCATAAATAAGAGAGAATGAAAATTCACATAATATAGAAAGAACAGGAAATTTTCACATTACCCTTAAACATGAAATGTCTCAAACATTGCTCGCGTTAATTCAAGGTTATAAAAAATGGTTCCCGTATAAAGAAGGAGGGTTTGAATTTGCGAATATCCTAGGCTTCAGTTGATTTTAGAATTAGTCCTTGAAAGTCTCCATGCAATGATTTGAAGAATGGCTTGACTTCAGTTCAATGCCTCTTTCGATCACATATTTTGTTTTCAATGAACATGATTTCTATCGCACATGTCTGTCGGGTTGTTTGATGTTAATTGACTTGGAGCCGATTATTTAAATGTTCCATAACCATTGATTTCACTGTTCGATTACTGCTCACTGTGTATGTATGTCCACACAGACATGTAATGTGAAATTTTCCTACTCTTTCTATAATAAATTAATTTTCTCTCTCCTTTATTTACAGTTGTTACATATGTTTATTTGGACCTTTGTTCAGTTGTCCTTCTAATAATTTTCATATGAAATTCCTTGAAGAATATACATGTAATGTTTGAAATGTACAGTGCAAATACCACATATTTTTCTTACCAAATACGTCTTGGCATCGTTCCATCAAAACATACTATTACACGCCAAAAATGTTGCGGCAGAGAGATATTCCTTTCCTAATAAATGTAAAATTTCAGTGACACTGCTGAAAAATGTTAAGATTGTAGAAATGAAAAGTCCGCCAGTCCACAAATCTCACCCATCCATTTAAATTCAACTGCGAAATTCCTTCAACAAGTGATTACAAAGAGGATAGCTATATAGCAGGGTTCTTGGGTAGTGTACATTATTTCGGAGTGAATTTGTTGGCAAGTAATAATCGGCAGTCGCTTAGTACAATTTGTAACCTTCACTATCGCTGGCATTGTAGTTCACCACCGTTTCTAGTAATGTCTTGATGACAAAGCTCGCTACGAAGGATAAATTTATACGGAATGGTTTTAACTTGGGAAGGGTTGGCCATATACGAGTGCCAGTTGTTTTGGCCTTTTCTAAATTTGGGGATCATGTCAACCAGCTGGCTTGATAGAGCCGGATGTATAGAGTTTTCATTCTCAGCGTTTTCGCGAATAAAAGCCCGGTTCTTTAGGATAGGGTGAGAGGTGAAAAATCTTCTATTTCCACTTTCACTAATAATTCTAGGATGAGTTGGTTAGGCAGTGCACCTAGCTCTTGGATAATAATTATTTGTGCGCATGATTAGATGTTGGTCTGACATGTTCTTAATATTATCAGTCTTACAACTTGGAGAGGCTAGGTGCACATCACATGACATTAAAGGAGTGAACCTGTTCATCGTAGTTGGGAAAGTCGGTGGCAATCGGGTTTGAATCCTACATATTTTTATACTTGAGACCCAAGATTCAATCAGGTCGCTCTTCTTAGTTAAAGACGGAGAATGTTTTGGTCCCCTAGACGTGTTTTTCAAAAACACGTCTGTTTCTATCGTATTCTCTCGTGCAATATATTTTGGGGATGGATTCTTAATTTTATTAGTTTTAGCTGGAACAGTGTTGTTTTTTGGGACATTTTCAGTCAAGTTAACGTTCGAAAAGCTGGGATTAGGACTGCAAGGGTCGTTCGATTTCTTGGTGACAGAGGGGATCCGTACTTTTTTAGAAGGCTTACAGTCCACAGGCTCATCAAGATCTACATCGTGGTTTATTTGTTTATTTACTTTCATGACATTGAGGGTTATTTTCTGTAGATTGTCTGCTGTCTCGCCGTTATGTGATCTAGTCGCCTCTCTTGTTTTCATACGATGTTGACAAGGCGTTAGATCCGGGGTAACCTTTACTTCTTTGTGTAAGTTTGATGAGCTAATATTTTTGCTCAAACGGATAAATTGTTTGGCGTCGTTGCAGCATCCGAATTCGAAAAGGAGAGGGCGAGTTGATTTGTCCGATTTTTTTCCGAGGCGAGTGACGTAACAGGTGACGTTTGCCATATCACACGCTTTTAGACAGGTATCCTTTAGCGAATTCAAGGATGTGTGGTCGGGGAGGTGATATGCAATCGCATTGCAGGAAGACATTATTCTTTTCGTAACCTCCTCAGCTATAAAATCTAGGATATATTCCGCTTTGGCTAATTCTTCTAGGTTCCTATCATTATTCGGGGCCCATAAGTTCATGAGGGGGGCTAACAGGCTAAGCTTATCGTTAATTTGGGCAAGTGAGTTTTGTAACTGTCGTATCTCGCTGCCATGATTATTACTACTATTAAGGGTTATGGATGGAGCATTCAACTCCTTGGTTTGTGAATTTCCAGATTTAGGCTTTACAAGATTATGTTGAAGTTTTTTCCGTGTAGAAGTTTCGGTATATTTGGGTATAGTATCTTTTATATCTACGAGTTTTACTATTGGAATACATAGTAAAGATTCATCTGACATAGGGTTTGCAGATTTTGATCTTTTGGATGGTTTAAAAGTTGGAGACATTTCTCTTTTACTCGAATTATTTGTCATAATGGAAAATTGGGTGGGATAATTGCTTGTCTAAGTAACTCAAATATCTAAGGGTAAAACTTATTGTGTAGTAACTGTGTCAATAAAAAAAATCAGTGGCGGATTTTTTAGATAAGAGGTTCAGTTATGAAGTGTAAGAGTCACTGTAAGTAGGCTTAAACAAGTGTATTCAGAAGTTAAAATCGTTACCAAACGATAAGTATGTATTAACCGATTAAAAACTTAGAGGGTTTGTTTTCTAGAAGCAAAGTGCACCGGGTACAATAGATAAATTCTACTAAATCAGTGTAATACTCACCACAGTGCCAGCAAGGCATAAAAGGATTCGTTTTTGTCTTCCGGACAGAGCTGGAGTTGGAGTGACTGGGTGTAGCACAGACACATTTATTCCAGCAAAGTGTCTGTTACACTACTCGTACTTCATATTGACTAGACCTACCACTCTGAACCATAGTCGTGTCGAGCTGCAGATTAATTAATCGTTGATATTCATTGGCAGTGTCACTAACGGTGAGTTTTGGATATTGATCTGATGGACACAGTAGTCGTGTTCTTATGTCACTGGACCTTTTGGGAGTGGAGGCTGCAAATGAGAATCAGGGCTTTAAACTGGTCTTCAGTCAAAGATCGAAGCGTTCGAATTCACGATTGACGACGCCCACATGCATAGGAAAATCATCGTCTCCGCTCACAATTAGTTTCGTACATCGATAACGAATAAAAAACAATAAGGACTTGTCGCCGAACTGTTGGCTTAATGACTGGACTGTCTAAGAATGAACGATCACGTGTGTTCGAGTTTAAAAGAGAATTACAGTAATTGTCCAGCTCACTTGCATCCAACTTTCTAAGTAGTGACCGAACCTTCCGAGCATAATCCTGATTAGCAAAATCAAATTAGCAAATCAAATCCATAACTCCGGAACCACATGTTAATAGTAACGTTAGCACCCGGATCATAATGAAACTCAGCAATACTATTTGCGATTCCATCTACTGTGCTGTGATCGAATTATATGTGCTAGGCTATGTGGAAGGCGAAATCTTGGTCTCTGTCAGCATCTACAATAATTTCAGGTAATAAATCAAGTTTAGAAGGATCCATGTTTTAAAAACCCCGGTCGCCAGTTGATATGCTTTAAACTAATAGGAGTTCACCTCACTCGGTAAACGGAACAAAGATGAAGGATTCAGTGACACAGTAGGCTATTCTAATCCGATTGTCCCAGGCCCTGATAACTAGATCAAGAAGTCCAAATACGGCGTAGATAATGTATTCTACAGGCATCCAGAAAATACGAGGTTGCTAAGCACTAAACTCAAGTTTATCCATACACTGATAGAAATGCATTTCGGAGAGCCTCAACAGATGATAGTCAAGGATTTACGGAGATGGAACTGTAAGCGGATTGTAAACTAAGCGTTTTTGGTGCGAAAACGTGGAAATTCAAAACCTCAGAATAAAATTACAAAATTAGGACCTTTTGTAGGTAAGTTCTGGGGATCTACAACTACAACAAATACACATACCAATAATGAAAAACGCGCTGCTTTCTGAACTGTAGATAAACAACAGTTAAACTGAATACTCAGAATTACTTTCATTTTAAAATGCTTGTCACGTTCGACAGTTTATTCGTGAGTCTAAGGTAAACTATATGTATTTGATAATATTTCCCACAGATATGTGATTAAGTTTCACACGCGTCGATCTCAGATTCGCCTTAGCAGTATACATTTTTGAAATCTCTTGTATGGTTAAAACAAAACACAAAACATAACTACAGACTAATTAATTGGTATTGCTCGTTCGAATCTTCTCATTAATGTTTAAGATTGCAATTGATTAGTTGCTGTGCCATAGGTGAATTCAGTGGCGATTGCCTCGATATTACCTTCAGGTTATAAGCATTACCAGGAGAGGCGGATAGTAGCTAGCCATAGAATCCAAGACACGCGTTTCGTCTTATTCGATAGTCGCCAGCTGGGTGTGCCTGTATCTCAGAGTTGATATTTGCTACGGGGCTATAACTCAATAGTTTACATTTCAATCTATGAGCCTTATCAAACAAGCAATGATACAGAACCATTATTCACCCTATTGCATAAGCGAGTGCCCATCTGGACTCATTTTCTAAGTGGGTAAGTAGATGTCATATGAAGCTCGAAGTACAGGGTTCAAGTCTCGGAGTGAACATCAACCCTGAGAAGGAGTCACATCCAGATGAAGAGTCCCGAACGTGACGAGGAGCGATATTTGGGTTTCACAATTAACTATTATCTACATCTGTTAATAACACCTGCAAACTAACTTGGGAATAGTTACGACCTACTTCTAACTACTCCAAAGTAGCACGATTAGATTAGGAAGTGTCATATAGCAAAGCCAAACATGTGAGATTAAAACATTGATGCCATGAAGATTTTGAAAACGAAATTAGAAACTATCTAGAAAGTTTTTCCTTAAAACCCTCATATTTTCATAGGAAGAACAGGAAATTGCTCTCTGTGGAATATGAAAACATAGTATGTTCAACCTGTCTGTACCGTTATCAGTGGTCATTGGAATCATGCTTCTGAACTACCCACTGAAACATTTAATTCGGCAAAATTTCTCACTCGTATTTTGGGATGATAGAACCTAGTGGGATATTGCATAGTTGTAACCTTTCGCTTTTTGATAATGGAGAGTCACACCTGTTATTTTCAACTTATGGGAAGAAGATTAAACAACGGAGTAATTTTTGAAGGCGATAGTCAGATATTTTTGAGATACAGAAGGTGTTTCTGTTTGAATGTATCTCAGTTTTGTGAAAAAATTAGTTGAGTCGTCCCGGAATAACAATAATCGAGCTCAAATAAATCAATTGGTTACACTAGCTTGTCTTAAAGATATTGGATATTGGAAGGTCATCCGTCGATGTCTTTGGCGCTTGTGTTTGGACGGGTTTACGCTGCATCGAGGTTCCTGGCGTCACACAACGTCTCCTTAAGCTATATAGAATCATCTCATTTGCTTTACAATGTGCCTCTACTATACTAGGATGACTTAGGGATCGTAACTATATGAAATGCATGTAATAAACTTGTAACATAATGCATTATTTAAATTGGCTTAGTTCTTTTTGCACGTACTCTTGCCATTTTTACTACATGTAAAACGCTTATCACAAGAACGTAAAAGGTTTGAGTATTTTCCACTTTTCTTATGTGACTGGACGGAATGGACTCACTTATTAGCTGCTATGTTGACTCGCTTCAGATCCTGCCTTTAGAAATCCAGTCTAGGATAACCGAATACCTACAGTCAGATCTACAAAAACGTCACTTATTGTCACTAGCTAAACGCACTGTGGACAAAATTCAAGAATCTGTGGGACATGATATCAAGAAGAAGCATTTGGATCAGCTCATACTTATCTTAGTCGCGGTACAAAACATATGTGATCGTAGAATTAGTGATCTAGATGAAGTAAGTCTGAAAATTTTTTTATAACCACATGACATATTTCTAAAAATTACCATGCAATCTTTATAACACCCATGCTAAGTGGTTTTATTATCAGCTTGTCAATTATGTATAGACACGTATACTGGGCTCTTAATGATTCAGTATGTGAGTTGGTAATATTTCTGGGTTTCGTCCGCTAGTAGTTAAAGTGAGGATTAGATCAGCGCTCAGTCGACCGAACGTCGAGTACGTGTTTAACATATGTCCAACCGCTGACTACCTCGACGAATGATGTTTTGTGGTGAAGTAGGTTGGAAGAATGTGCAAATCCATTAAGTCACTAACAAGTGGACTGATTCATGTCAGTAGAAGTAGACTATCTGATCGGGGCTCGTGAGATGGTAGTAGTCGATGGTTAGAGTACGTGAATCTCGACCATAGCTGCTACCTTGACGTGGTGGTTCAACTTGCCTATCGTGATGACCCAGTCGAGCTATGTTTACTGGAACATACGTTCCTGAAGGTTCTGCCATGTCAGACAGGTCGACTGGAGAACCATGAGACTAAAAGCAGCAACTCAAGGTCTGAGGGAGAAGTTGTACTGCTGACTGTAGAAGGGTGTGACGGCAGTAAGGTGTTTCCCTCGGACAACCAGCATCTGCAACGATGCTGCCTTCTCACAAAGGAGGGGTTGGAAAAGGATGACCCTAAGAATGTCACACCCTACCTGACCTCACGGATTCCCGTCTCCGACTATAATGGCTTTCAACAAGAGTGGAGCTAACATTTTAAAAGCTTCTTATACAAACGCCGAGCGTGACTGGCCTCAAGCAGCTATCCCTTGTGCTCTGAGGTCATGATCCCAGGTCTCTTAGGCCACCTCTAATCTACCTTCCTTTTCAGATTCCTCAAGAAACACCCTTCCTTGGTGTAGGCAGCCGGAAAGTAACATCCGCCGTCGTACCCATAAAAGCACATGAGACCGCATTGGTCACAACCAAATCCTTTCTACAGCTCTTAATAACTCTCTAATCTCGAACAACCCTTCTTTCGATCGTTTATCACTTCACACCGCTGAAGCAAACGGTATGAGCTCTCGAAACACTATTCCTGGTCTCTTGAAACCCCGTACTAAATTACATATAGGAGCTTTTAATGTTCGGACCCTATACCAAATAGGGCAACAGGCTTCATTAGCTGGAACTCTGGAATTATAGAAACCTCTGATATAGTAATAATGGCTGGTGATTTTAAAGCTCAATTAGGTAGACTCAGCGAAAAAGAAAGACACCTGGGTGGATCTTATGGTGTCGCGGCTCAGAGAACAGATAAAGGCGATCGTCTGTTGCAACTATGTTCAGATAACCGCCTATTCCTAGCAAACACTAACTTTGGCCAATATTAATTGGAAGGTCCTTGGATACTGCTTCGATGTTGGGTATGTTCAGTGGAGCTGGTCGATTTAAGAGTTCCTGAAAAGGCTCTACCCACCTATTTCGCTGTTCTTCAGTGTTGCTGATTACTTTGCCTTCCTTGCTTTTTACTGGTCGTTCTGGTTAACGATAGTTTCCGGCGAGCTTCTTTGTTATCTCGTACAATTGTCTCAAGTTTCCGTCTCTTGCAGCCTTTTCCGCCGTCATAGCTAGATCTTCCACATATTTTCGTTTGTCACCTCTGATACTCTTCTTCACTTCCCTGTTTGCTTCTGTGTATGCAGCTTGTGCGTTAAGGTTCTCTGCTGTCGTTCGGCTGACATTGATTTCTGCCGTCTTGTTCCTCCTTTCTTCAATTTTTTCAAGAGTACCAACAGACATCCAATCTTTGTGATGGTACTTCTTGTGATCCAGAACTTCGTGACATGTTGAAGTGATTGCGTCCTCGATCCCTTTCCAATTGTTCTCCAATGTTGCTTCCTCTCCATTGAGTATATTGTGCAAGGCTTGGAACCTATTAGTGAGGGCTATTTTGAATTCGTTGAGTTTTACGGTATCCCGAAGAAAGGCTGTATTAAACTTCTGTGATGTTGTCTTCCCCGTTGTCCAGTGCTTCTTTAGTTTCAGTTTCATTTTAGCGATCAGCAAGTGGTGATCTGAGGCTATATCAGCTCCTCTCTTGGTTCTCACATCCTTCATGGTCCTTTTGAACGTTTTGTTGATACAGATATGGTCAACTTGGTTTTGAGTAGTGTGGTCCGGTGAAATCCATATGGCTTTATCAATGCGTTTGTGCGGTAATATTGTGTCACCGATGACCAGTTTGTTGAAGGCACATAGGTTTGCAAATCTCTCACCGTTTTCGTTCCTTTCTCCCAGTCCATGTCGTCCCATGATGTTTTCATATCCAGGGTTGTTCATTCCAACCTGGGCATTCAGGTTTCCCATAAGAATCGTCAAATCGTTTGGTGAACATTTCTCGACGATTGACTGCAGCCTTTCGTAGAATTGATCTTTAACGTCGTCATTGTAGTCATTGGTAGGTGCATAACATTGGATGACGTTCATTGTAATGTCCTCTTTCTTTGTTTTGAAGGATGCTTTAATGATCCTGGGTCTATGAGATTCCCATCTTATCAGTGCCTTTTGTGCATGTTTGGACAGCATCAGTGCAACTCCTTTTGTATGTGAAACGTTTTCCTCTTCATGACCAGAGTATGACAGCAGTTGCCCTGAAGCTAGTCTCAGTTGTCCTACTTGTGTCCAGTGCGTTTCACTGATGCCGAGCACCTCGAGGTTGTATCTTTTCATTTCTGCCGCAACTTGAAATAGTCTTCCAGTCTCCCGCAATGTGCGAACGTTCCATGTACCTAAAAGAATGGTTGCTCTGGTTGTCAGAAGAGGCATTGGCCCCGTGACTTCCGAGGGAACTCGG
The DNA here is from genome assembly GCA_944470395.2 of Schistosoma turkestanicum. Lineage (NCBI taxonomy): Eukaryota > Metazoa > Platyhelminthes > Trematoda > Strigeidida > Schistosomatidae > Schistosoma > Schistosoma turkestanicum. The sequence goes on from OX103971.1 coordinate 43,451,005, forward strand.
CTTTCATCACGCGACGTCATAATTCTTCCTGTAACTCCCAGGGCAGAGTTAAAATGGTTTGAATTATTTTTTCTGGTTAGCGTTTTTTTGGCAAGTGAGATTTCAACGGAATGGGGTCGCCAACCCCATGTCCAACCCTCCTTTATCCGGGCTTGGGACCAGCAGTAGCCCCTAAGGTTCTACTGGCGGAGTTAGGAGGCTCGCTTATATGTCGATGACATAGTCCTACTTGGTGAAGACTCTGACAAAATGCAGAGTCTTCTGACTACCCTGAGCAACAATGCAAGCATGTTCGGGATGCGGTTTTCACCCTCGAAACGCAAAATGTTCCCTCAAGATTGGGTTGCATCGGCGCCTGAACTAGTGATAGGGAGTGAAGCAGTTGAGCGTGTCGACCGCTTCACTTATCTGGTTAGTCTCGTCAGGGCTGATGGTCTGGTGACTGACGAAATCTCAGCACGGAAAGGAGGCTCGATTGGCTTTTGCCAACCTGCGTCATTTATGGCGAAGGTGAGATATCCGTTTGCTGACTAAAGGACGAGTGTACTGTGCAGCAGTTCGCTCCGTTCTCCTATATGGCTGTGAAACATGGCCGGTGAGAGTAGAAGATATTCGTAGGCTACTGGTTTTCGATTATAGGTGTCTTCGAAGCTTTGCTCGCGTATCGTGGGACAGCCGAGTAAGCAATGCTGTTGTTAGGAAACGGTTGCGAGGTAAGGATGGTAGGTCAACGGATGAAGTAGTGAAACATCATCGGTTGAGGGGGTTAAGACATGTGTTGCGTATGCCTAACCACCGACTGACTCGTCGAGCAATGTTTTACGATGTAGGAATAGGTTGGACGAAAGCTAGTGGTGGCCAAACCAAAACATGGCAGCTATCCATGAAGTCACTGACAAGTGAACTGAGTCGTGTTGGTAGGTTTCAACTACCTGGTTAGTGTCTGCGAGATGATAGTAATCGATCAGTAGAGACCCTGAGTAACATGGCTCAAAACCGTTTGCAATGGCGCAGGTGCATGCACTCTTTGTGTTCTCTCAGATCCCAAACTTTTTAATTCCTGATCACTTTATCTCTTTCTCTTTTAGTCTGTTTCACGAGTTTGTACTTCTTGAATAATATCTTCTAATTCTCACCTCTCAGACTACTGTTTATAGCTCTACTACTATTGGATTCGAATTGACAATTACATCTCTGTGCTAATGTGGTATAGCAACATGAACTGATGTACGTATGTACGAAGCTCTATGTTGCTATTGGTTGATTGATTTTAGTGTAACTTCAGTTCTGGTGGTTGGACCTGTGTTCCAAATTCCTAGCCACTGACTTTCTCGTTGAGCTATGCTTTGCGATGTAGGAATAGGTAGGAAGAAACCTTGGGGCAGGAAATTTAAAACATGAAGGAAATCCATGAAGGCACTGACAGGTGGACTGAGTCATGTTAACAGATGTTAACGACCTGGTCGGGGCCCGCGAGATCGTAGTAATCGATGCTTGGATATCTTGAATGACATTGCTGCATACTGTTTGCAACAGCGCAGGTGCATCCATTCTTTGTGTTCTCACAAATCCTAATCTTCTGAATTCCTCGTGATCGTTTTATCTCTTTTTATAATCGGTCACCCTGGTGTATACATCTCGAATGATTTATTCGATCATTAATCTTTTTGATTACTACTTATACTACTATCTATACCACTATGTGATTTGAATTTACAATTACCTCTCTGTGTCAACTTTATATGGCTACTTGGACTGATGTACACAAGTGCAAAGTTCTACGCGTTAACTGACTGACACAATGTCTATTGAAATTAGATTTCTCTCCTAAAATCTACTGATTATCTTATTCAATAAACAATTACTTTTACTGTGCATTACGGTTTAATTAAAGCTCAAACACTGCATATTACACACTATATTTGTGCGGATATTGAAATGGCCTTATTCATTCCTTCTGCTTCCACTTCAATAAACAGTCATAACCCCTTTTACTAAATTTATGGATGTGATGTCAACTTGATCTTGATACACATCAATTTAAGAACGTAACCTATAATGACTAGTTCAGTGACATGTTCACTGCTTTTCTCAGCGGTCTATTATTCCTCATATTAACTAATTGTTTCCTGAGAATGTGTGGAAGTGTTTTACACTTCTGAATTGTCAAAAAGTTAATAACTTCATTCGGTTTGATATGCCAATAATCATTAACTGCCACGTATAACTTTTTAAATCTGCGGAAATTGCGAAATTTAGTTTTTTTTTTAATAACAAAACGACATTTCCATTATTGATGTTGCAATCAGCCTTTTAAACCATTTAAATTTTATTTTGAAAATTTTACAGTTAGATGAAGTAATCGAAACCCACTCTTTGAAGCTAATGAATGCTAAAATGAAAGTTGATACAAATGATCCGCAACGTTCCCACCTAAATACGGAAAATGTCCCTGAAAGTGAAATCAACTCCGGCAACTTAGAAGTGTCTAATACTCAGTATAATGGTAATTTATTACGGCGCAACTCAGCTCAGGAGTCGAGTTACGATAAGTGCATTAGCTACCCTATACCAAACGCACGATGCAATGATATGAACTTTCGAGGTAAAGAACGTTTCCCATTACGCGCTGTTAGCACTAATAGTCGGAATGCATCACGTCGCTCACTAAACAGGTGGGTTCCGGGCGTTCATCGTTTCAAATCTGTTTATTCAGTTAGCAGTACCAACGGTGATAATTCTTTGAATTCGAAAGGTGATTCGAACAATAAATCAACAAGTAAAACTTCAGTAGATCTAAAACAGCATAAAGTAGGTGTTGCGTACAATCGTTACTCTCGAACCCAACAACAGCGATTCAAAAGTCGTGTATTGTCAAGACCGCTTCATTCAAATCGTGTGAGACCTCAGTACCTAGAGTATGCTACGATAAGACATGGGTCTCGAAGAAGGAAAAACACAGTGTCAAAATATACCAATCCCGAATCTTTCCGCAATTATGAGGAAGCAAATCTCGTAGGTAGTTTAAAACGTCGACAGGAACAAAGCCATTCCAATTCCTATAAAAACGACAATTATTTTGGTTCATCTAACAAAGCGGTAAATGAGTTAGCTACTGAGGATAAAATAGAAGAGAGAGATGCTTACGCCTTACTTAGTTTAAAGAGCCCAAAGAGGTTGGGAGATAGGTCATCCGATTGGAATGCCGGTTACAATGAAAATGAAAATCTGATTGATATAGACTGCAGTAATAGTAATAGTCATGGCACATATGATATGGGACGTGATCCAAGTTGTTCTTCACAGGAAACGCAAGTCATCAGAACACTAACTAACCAACTAACTAATGCCCAAAACGGTCAAACAAGTCGTCAAAAGATGTACAGGCTTCGAAGAGCTAGTAACAATGTACAGTCATATCACCGATCCGATTCCTCTTTTCCACCCGCATCACCAGAATACGGAGCTAATCGCAGTTGTTTAACACCTCAGATTCTTACCCACAGTAACACCAGGCGAGGATGTCGAAGTAATAACACTGCGCGCCACAAAATAGATTCTCAAACGAACATACGATCTCCTCCAGGGAGTCCATTTAGGTATGGGTCACACGCTGATGATATGAATTCATTTCGACACAAAGTTATTTCAGAAAACAGCCCTAGTCATAGTATAAGCGAAGCGAGTGTCAGCCCGGATGAGCGTCTGTATTGCGTATGTCAAAAAGTATCATTTGGCGATATGATAGCCTGTGACAACAGGTTCTGTGAGGTTGAATGGTTCCATTTCTCATGTGTAGATGTCCGAGTTCAGCCTAAAGGTAAATGGTATTGCCCTTACTGTCGCGGAGAGTCTTCAAAAATAAAAAGATCTGACATTTAACATCGTCTTTATCCCCTGAAATACAGATTTTGGAAAAGTCAAATCTTGAATGCTGATGCATAATTATTATTGTTTTTTCAAATAATACTATAAATTTAGTTTTTCCAAACCTTCTATAACTTTTCTGGTTTCCAGTAATTTGGAACGAGCTTTTTGGTATGCTTCTGAATAGTGAGTGAACAAGTATATTAAGTTTAACCTACTTATTATCGTTGAAACATCCATGTGTGCAAGTGCTGCCCTGTAAAAATATTGTTTATTAGTCTTTAAAGATAACCTACCTTTGCTTTTCATCACCTGTTATTGTACATCTGTTCACCGCCCTGTATAAATTAGACCTACACGTAAAAAGAAATTCAGCTTAGTTCTTTTCGTCCTTCGAGCTGTTACTTACTGTCGAGTGTATGGTAAATGAATCGTATCATATCAGTTAGGTAATGAGTCAGTTCAACTACTAGAACCACTGTCCGAACAGTAGGTAGCGTAGTAAATCGAGTGACCAAATAGTAAGTTTTTATCGACCAAAATGGTTAGGACAAGTGTTACGTATCCCCAAACACCGCCGACTTCGATGGGAATTAATGACTAATTTAGGATTAAGCTGGAAGGAAGCCACTAGTAGTAAGGATGAGCCTTAATAATAGGTCCCGTTTCGGTTTGAACAGTTTCTCAACACATTCGCTAAATTCAATTATTTGTGCGGTGCACCGCCAATGTCTATGCCTTCAAATAAGTAGTGTTAATGGATGTAGACTACTCCGTGTAGTTATTGTCAATAATAGTTAGAGACTAGATGACAGCTCCAAACCGTTTGCAATGCCAGTGATGTATTTATTCTTTATTCGCTAGAACCAGAGTCCCGAAATCACTCAGTAACTTTTTTCTAGACGAAATCTATTTTACTACTGTGGGATTTGTCTTGATAATTCTATCTAATGCGGTATGTCAACCTAAACTGTCAGGTTCAGCCTTACACAAGACAGAATAATGCATGGAGCTGCTGATACGGTCGAACAGTAAACTCTGTCTGTATCGATTTGTGTAAAGTGTAATCGACCTGTTTGGTACCACGTGTTATTTTTATCTGAACATAATATTATTATTATGGGTCACCTAAACATTTGAGCGCCACACAAAGTATTCAATCTTTGTGTTGGCGTGGATACTGCTGAAACAAGCACGGGCTTTTTATAGTAGGCCGCTCCCTTTAACTTGAAGTTTTTGTCCATGAAGCAGTGGAGCAACGTCAGGAGACGCAGTTCCATGGTAGCTGGTGACCAAGAATCGGTTCATACACCATCATTTATTAGAGCCGATTTACAACATTTACTTTGGACCAAAGTTTTTTATCTCCTTCGTACTCACTAACCCAGTTTAAGCCCCAGGTATCGGCTTACCGTTCTCGCAATTTTGTTAAGAATATCTCTGCTACGAAAAGGCGGTGAGCATGACGTGTTTGATGGTCTGTATGAGAGCGTCTCGAGAAGAAGAGTGGACTCTTCCCACTTTCGACTGTGCTAGGGCATTCGACGGTATTACTGAATTCATTTCTATCTGTTAGTCGATTCTTCATTATCGTGCACTACACCATATGCTTGAAGGCAATTAAAGCTCATGATAAATCTCAGCCGATGAGATCCATATAATGAACAACAGGATTCGTTGTTACCTTCAATGTAACGCTGTTTTTCGCCAAATGCCTTCGTTCATTTAATCCTTGTCATATACTTTATAAGTTATTCAACACCGCGTTCTTCGCATTTAACATCTTACCTATGTCAAAAGTCGATCAAAAGCAGGCATCGTTGACTCGTATCAGAACTACAGGTGATGATATTATGGAAGATACATATCATTTATTCTACTCTTTTACTATCACAAAGATCACCTACCTATTAACTGCATATTTAATGGTGATTAGTTTTTCCATACAATTTCAATTAATAAAGGACTTGGGCATTTTCTGAATTCATCTATTATAGTTGAACTGATCTTGAAACAGATACCCCGAGAACGCACGTTGTTTCACTCTTAGTAAAATTCGTAGTGCGCCCTGTCCTTAAAGTGTGACGGGGGAAAAGTCTCGTTAACTTCAGTGAGTTCCTTAGAAGCAGATAAAAAAACGTATGGATCACTGGCTTTTGTACTAGCTGCTATTTGTCTTATAGGACACCAATGGTTTTATCGAGGCTAGAAAGTAGAGCAGTTTTGCTTGAGAACAAACAGGCGCCATTGGATATTGAGCTAAGAGGATCACAGCAGTTGTAAGGATGTGTATGTAAAGTTAGTTTCCAATAATTCTGGAGCTATTTGACTACTTACCAGCTTTGAACTGCACAGTTTAGACGCAGAAATAGTTTTCCCGTGCTTCTTGATCGAAATCCATATTTCACCAGATTAGTGCTCTGGGAATGTAGAGAAAACAATTTTTGACAAACAACCCTGAATATCTACTCGTACTAAATAAATCACTTTTTAATATGTAGTAAGTGGGAAGAGCTTGTGTATTTTTCATGAGTCTATAACGGTTAAGCTGTAAATATCATCCGTGTTGATTAAGGTTGCAGTATGATAAAGACGGGCAGATAGTTTAATAAATGCTTTGTAAGCCATCTACTTCAACCAATAGTTCAACGTCTATGAGTGAATTAGACTTTAATGTCAATATAAGCTAACTTGCAACTACCTTGAGCTAAAACTGCTTTCCATTAAGGTTATGTGAGGACATTGACTATCAATTACAAAACTTCTCTTTTTGGGTTCCCACCACTTTAAAACGACATTGTCGATAATCACTTTGGATTGTGAACGTTGTCTAAATTATACCATTATTGGTGATGTGTAATGGACAAAGGTCGACTAAGTCTTATAAAAATCTACGGTACATTTTCATGATAAGATCTATGACTGCAAAAGTGAAAGCTGATGTAGGATATAACTTCAGTTTCCACGCAGTGAGCATTTATACTGGAAAAGACTGTAGCCGATCATATTATTCTATTAATAGTCTCATAAAAAATTTGGGTCATAAATTACTGATCAATTGCAGTCCTAAACATTAATGAGGCGATTCAAGAACCAATAGAAACGAATTAAGCTTCAACCCATTACACCAGTCACTAACTTTCTGGACTCAGTAATCTAGTAACGCAATAGTGTGAGTAAGATGATGGTGCTTTTCGTTCGAAAAGGAAAACTCTATTGATCAGTTCAGCTGAAGTCTCAAGTCTAAAAGAAGCCACTGTATAACCGGCAGGATTACGTATTGAGTGTATCCATAGTCATCGATCAGAGTAAACCGAAAATTTCTACCCTACAATTAGCAAATATTGAATATTAGCACAGCTTCGAGACCACTATATCCCTAAGAAATTCTCCGTATCACACTTTTCTAATTTCAAGTTATCATTTTCCGGTAAATAAGTAGTTGTTACGAGCTTCGCACTTACTTCGAATGATCCAGGTATTTTCGTAAACGTAGGGTCTTCTAGTTGGCACGTTCCTCCTGTAAAAAATCTTCTTAATTCCTCTACAACTGAATCTCCAACTGGGCGCCAACAACTCACTCCAATTGAATGAGTACCTATAAAAGTTAAGAGGGCATAATTATCTATCACACTTTTTATGTTTGAGCTCACCTAGGACCCTCATGGAAAATTCAGTTACAGTCGATATTGTGTCAAGCTTCATATGTTTGTGGTATTTCCATCCCACAACTTTTTATTAAACGAACATGCTGATTTTTTAGTTATAATGAAAAATTACCAGAGACAGCCCCATAAGGGCTGCAAAACCACTAAAACGAGCCGATTTCTGTTAGAGTGTTATCATTTTGTGGCAAGTTATATGGAGTTTTTGCTGTGTAAGAAACACGAGTGCTTCCGAGGAATAACATTATACGAATACTATTAACTAATTATCTTTATTCAAATTAACTTGATCTTGCAGTGAGATGATTTTCGACAGTCAAAGGGGTTACCGTAGACGGCCAAATGGAATTAATAAAGTCGCACATGCCGCAAACATCTGAGATCATTTTATTGTGTTTAAGTATTCAAAATTACTTATTATTTAGTACTAGAAAGGTTTTTAGTCCATATAGATGTAACTGAAATTAGTTATCTAGTCTTACCGGCAATTCGCGGAAGTTCTGTAAATCCATACCCTTCAGTTCGACTCCGAGTCCAAAAGTCTAGTGACATGACTTCAAAATACAGTGTAGGCCATATTGAGACTGATCCTTTCGTTAAGCCTAGGAGGTTTGAAATTTTTTTAATATTTGTGCAAGTAAAGTCAAAATAATTGAAAAATCACCCTTCTTATCAACTCTATGAACATACTACTCTCTATACATGTTATCGGTTTGGCGTACTAGTTATTTCTTCTGTTCTGTTTGCACTTAGTCTTGCCATAGCCTTTAAGGTTGGGAATGAATGTTCTTTTTCATTCTTGCAAAGTATTTTCCACTGATTTCCTTTCATCATATATTCCTTATTTTTTCACTGAAATGTAATGTAAATGTTTTTGTTTCAATATCATCTGCTGACAGTTTTGTACAATATACACCTATACCATATCGAATAAGGCGAGCATTGCTGATTTGTATTTACGCGATAACGGTGCTGCCATGGAATAAAAAAGTGACTTTACTTTAGTCAGTATTTTTTATATCAGTTCATAGTGAATTTCAGCCAGATTAACAGGCGGGATGTTTTAAATTCAGTATAAAATTCGTATCATATGACAAGCGTGAATTTTCGTTTAATGTGATAATTGTATTCTATATCTGATATTATTGTATATAAAAATTAGTATATAAGTGATTGCATATTGGTTCATTGACAACATGGTCTTGGGACTTGTTTGAAAACGTATTTTTGGGATATCGATAAATCTTCATTGCACTAGTCTTTCGTGTCCTTAATTTGGATTGTTTGAATCATATTGGTTACCGTTTCCAAGTATAAGCAATAGGATCTTCGAATTGCAGCGGTTCTTGATTGTCGAATAAAAGTACTAAAACCTACGGACTGAGTTATTATATACATTATCAGAGGAGATATAAAAAGTTCCTTATTTGTTAATATAACTAAACGAAATTTTAGAAAAGTATGTAACAGTTTAAAAATATTCTTTTGTATGTTAGTTAAACTTACCGATGCTTATTTCCGGTTTATATGTCAGGTCGAATTCGATCGGGTGCGAAAAAATACTTATTTTTTCCTACAAAAGATAATTTTAAAAAGTATATTAGAAGTAAAAAAACTGGCAGGGAATAATTTTTCAGTCAGTCGATGTATTTCAACCAGAATAGTAAAATTAGCATTTCACTTTTGTACAACTGCTTGCTTTACAACATATCAAACCTAGGAAATTTCCCGTTCGGATCTTCTATATATATAAGCATACCAAAATGGTTCTGTAAACGACGCTTAATTCATTAACTAATTAAAACGTGATGATTCAGTTTACATTTTAATATTAGGATAAACCAAAATATTTCATTGTTAGTGCAGTGACTCACGTTTCCATGATTTTTGACAGAGGCTATCTGAGAGCTTCCACATAACAGCCTATGATCATACGCTTTCCAGTCTAAAAAAATATGGTTTTATTGGGTATGGACTTACTTTGTGGTAATTCAAGGTAATACTGTACATACAATCCAGGATTTTCGAAGTTAGTTGCACCCACTAAAATAACTATTAAGAGATAACTTACGGATTTCTCCAGCAATAAAAAGCCTGAAACTTTGTTCATTTGGCTAACCATATATTAAAACTTTAATCAATTACCTACCATTTCAAAATGTTTACCGACAACAGCACAAAATTTGAAATACTTTCTTAGTGATATCTATGAATTGAGTTATATTTGCTTATCGGATCCACCTCTCTATCAATGTTTTTTATTTTTTCTTTATCCAGTTTTGACATTTCAAGTGAAATGTTTTCCAACGTAAAATAATAAGATCCTGTGAGGACATATATATTAGTAGCAGATTAAACCTTTTTGTTTGCTTTTTATTTTGTATTTATCGGACCCATGAGTAAAATCGGGTTTGCAACGCAACAGTCCATTAGAATCGATCGTTATCTTGCAGAGAATTTCTTCGTTGCCCACATAAAGGGGTGATAAGTTCATCACATCATCTGGAATAGAACTACTCAAATCAGCCATTATATACATTTCTTGGGTTGTTCTGGTGGGTAAGTGATTAACAAATCTACGGTAGTCAGGAGGAAACTCCAATAACATTTCATCTGATTTTAGGTGACTTCAGGTTTCGAAACTGATTAATTAGAACTTACTTTGATAGATCATCTGTTTTCAAGTGGATGTTACATCTTTGTTTTTCAGCATATGAGATACTTCCAATACCATCCACAAATATCTACAAAAATCTATAACAGAAACATTAGATACGTCGTTATCCAGTGATATTTCATCCTTATGGACATAAGTGAATAATCTTTTCGTCGGGAACCCTGAGCCTCTTCGAATATTTTTAGAATGATACGAATTCACCTGATGCGGTTCATCTCTTCATTGTAAAGTAATTGTGTTTCTGTCATACAATTCTTCCGGTCTCTGTAAAGAGCCTTTTCCTTCTACAGAGTTAGATGTGAATATTTCATAAAAACATCAAGAACATGAAGATATACATGTTAGGTATAACTAAATTGTAATAATATAATGTCAGGGAAAATAAATTTACCAAACTTGGATCGATACAAATGCTTTAGTTCTCATGTTCTCACCAAAATGTAGTGCTCCTATCATTATTATGAAACATTGATCTTTAGGATGTTGATCGTGCTCTAAAGTCATAAACGTTTGAGAGCAAAGAATAATGTAAAGTTGCGTTGATACTCCAACTTAAAACCACTGTAAAGCAGTAGGCTTTTTGTTTGTAATGAACCACCTCATTATGAAACAGTGTTATGTGCTTCCCAGCATAAAATGATATTTTTTCCGCATTTTACAGTCTTAGCTTGTCAAGTAGCTTGATTACAAAATACGTATGAAGATCTAAACATTTATAATTTTATAGCATCAAATTCAAATAAATGTGGATGTTCTTCTGTCCCAACAACTGAATGTTTCGAATGCATAGTTGAACTATCACTTCACTGTCACTTCTAAAGTTTACTTTCTTGTCCTATATAATTCAATAAGTAAACACAGAAAATACTGTATGGGATGCATCCTTTCATAGGCTTAACAAAAAGTAACTCCGCCTGTAGCCTCTCTAGGGCTACTGCCAGTCCAAAGCCATGATAAAGGGGGATGGTTGGAGAACTCACGCAGTAGAAAACTAACAGGCCAAAAAAGTGCTAATCATAAAAATCAACTCAAACCTTGTAAAATCTACCATGGGAGTTCGAAGGTGATCATTCATAAGAGTCATGAGGTGTCATAATGAATGCCGAGTTCTTTCGGAGGTCACGAGGCCGAAGCCCCTACTAAAAAACAGCCCTTACACGGTGTGAGCAGCCTGAGAGTGACAACCGCCCTTATACCCGTTAAAAGCACACGAAACCCAATCGATCATAATCCACTCATCCTTACACCTAATAACTCTCATATATCCACCCAAGGCTAACCAAAGACTTAGAGAAAAGAGTGGATTTCAGTAGCATCTACCGACATGATGGATGCTCAAAAACTCATCCTACCTGGCTCCGAGTACGATGAGGAGTGGAGTCAGTTTAAGCGCAGGCTGATATAAGACATACGCAACGACCACGAACAGTGGTGGGTGGCGAAAGCAAGGAAGATGGAAAAGGCGACCGCGATAGGTTACAGTAGACAACTATTCTGACACATCAAGGAAACCGGTATTAGGAACCCGACTATAAGTGAGACTATATCGGAAAAGGATGAGCTTATTATCCATTCTCAATGCAGGAGATTGGATCGATGGACAGAACACTTCAGGGATCAGTCCAATTGGCCTTCAGCCACACTTCGGTTGCCCACGATTTCCAGTCATCTTGAATGGCAAATGGACGCAAGTCCTCCGAATCTTTATGGAGTTGAGAAAGCTATAGAAAATCTGAAGCGAGGAAAAGCAACAGGGCTTAATAGGCTTACCCCTGAGATGTTTAAGGATGGTTGTTCAGTTTTAGCAGTTAGATTGACTGAAATCCTAAGTAGAATTTGGCAACTTGGCGTAATCCCATCTAGCTGGTTTTAATTGCCGATTGTCTCAATTTATAAGAAAGGACACAAGTCTTCTTGTGACAATCACAGAGGAATCAGTCTAACTAATATAGTATCTAAAATATTGGCCTCAATAGTACTTCGGCGCTCATGAAGAGCAGACTACAGAAAACCAGGCTGGTTTCAGACCTGGACGTAGTTGTGTATAGACCATATGTTCACACCACGAAAGGTCCTGGAACACAGACACACAGGCGTCCGACAATAGTTGTCTTCCTGTACCGTAAAGCGGCATTTGACTTCATTCATAGATGTACCAGAGAAGTACATTAACCCAATACCAGCTCTCTAATCAAACACTACTGGTCATGTGACAGCCTATAGCGAACTGTTATCGGAATTCTCTACTTCAGGCGATGTCCACTTTTTATATTCTTGTTTAACCTTTTCATAGACTTGCTTTTAGATATAATATTATCTCCGCCTGACTTTCCAGGGGTAGACCTTCTACCAGGAGATTTATTGGTTGACTTAGAATATGCCGATGGCATAGGTCTGTTTGGTTAAGACGCTGACAGAATGCAGTCTTCTGACTACCCCAAACAACAACGCAAGCATGTTCGAGATGCAGTTCTCATCCTCGAAATGCAAAATGTTGCTTCAGGATTGGCTTGCATCGGCACCTGAACTAGTGTTAGGGAGTGAAGTAGTCGAGCATGTTGACTGCTTCACTTATCTGGTGCGTCTCGTCAGGGCTGATGGTCTGGTGACTGACGAAATCTCAGCACGGAAAGGAGGGTCGATTGGCTTTAGCCAACCTGCGTCACCTGTGACGTAGGCGGATATCTGTACACTTACCAAAGGAGGAGTGTATTGCGCCACAGTTCGCTCCGCCCTACTATGCGGGTGCGGAACATAGCCAGTCAGATTAGAAGATATTCGTGTATCCTGGGAAAAATGAGTAAGCAATGCTGTTGTTAAGAAATTTGTACTAGGTAAGGATGATAGATCAATAGATGGAGTACTGAAACTTCATCAGTTGATGTGGTGGAACCCGTGTTCAGAATGCCTAACCACCGACTGCCTCGTCGAGCTATGCTTTGCGATGTAGGAATAGGTTGGAAGAACCATAGGGGCGGCCAAACCAAAACATGGCACAAATCCATAAAGTCACTAACAAGTTAACCAGTCATGACGGTAGGTGTCGACTACCTTATTGGGGTCCGCGAGATAATAGTAATCGATGGTTAGAGATCCTGAACGACATGGCTCAAAACCGTTTGCAATGGCTCAGGTGATTTCATGCTTTGTGTTCTCTCAAATTCTAACATTTAGAGTTCCTCACTACTTTTTATTTTTCTTTTTAATTTATTTCACTAGATTCTACTTCTTGAGTGTTATCTTCGAACCCTAATCTTTACGACTACTGCTAATACTTTTAATACCCCTACTACTACCATGAGATTAGAGTTTACAATTACGTCTCTGTGCCAACGTGGTATGGCAACTTGGACTGATGTACTTACGTACAAAGTTCTACGTTGTAACTGACTGAATAACTATCAAAATGTATCATTATCAAAATCAGTGCAGGCTTTGTTTAATTTTAAAGAACGAACATGGAGAAATAAAGGCGTTTCCTCCTAATCTATTACGACTTATAACTGAAAAGTTCCAGGAGTACCAAAAGTAGGGCAAGCTCACTAACATATATTTCACAGTGTGTTTGAAAATCCATAGGGTTTTAGTGCGACAAACAATTGTAAAAGCTAAATAATACAATTATATTCAACAATATCACCAAACAAGACTAAATTGCATTAATCAAGGTACTATGCAATTATGTTCGAGAAGAATTTTCTAAGTTCTAAGGGAACAAGATCGGTTTTTATTATGCCTGACTTCATTTGGCTCAAAAAATAAGATGATATCATCTCATTTCAAAATTTAGCTAGCAAATTAGATTGATTTTATACTAGAACTTGGGTTGACAATTATAAAATTAAGTAAAGTTAAATTCCAATCTTGCAAGTTGTATTTTGCATGGATATCACTGAAAGATATCATTCGAAAATTTTGGTCGTTGCCCTAACATAACAGTCCACTTTACTAATGACATTTTTACACCTGAATACACTTACTGGACTGAAAATCTTTTCCTGCCAGTGGAACACATACTCCTCTTCCAGATTCTGCTCTTCTGCCTTCGTTTGTTGACGGAATAATTTAACCCTGATTTGAGAAATTAGGCAAAGTTCCTTACCGGATGGAAAAATTTCTCAAAGGACCAGTAAGAACATAAGTTTCAGCACTAAATCTGTCCATGTGTATTTCACGCGCCAAAATAGATCTCTGTGGATACCAATACGATATGCAATATCCAATATTTTTCCTCGATCTAGTAAAACCTAAATAATCCTTATTCTTCCTTCACAGTTTCAAATATCTGTTACAAGGGATTATTGACGTGATCCTGTTTTAAAAATGCAAAAAAGATACATATTTTTGAAGAACTCTTTAGACATCCAGTATCTTTTTCACGAGCTAGTTTCTTTGTCCTCTATTCTTGTTCTTTTGGTATGGTTCCAGGTATCTCGTAATGTCCAATGAATGGGGGTATAGCCACTCGACTGTCTAATTCTAGTCAGTTGGTAGTTGGTTTTTAGTCTGTATGTCCCGTGATTTGAATGAAAACCTTTGTTTCAGGGCAGTCGGGTTTTAGGATACCAGCAGCTATCAAATTACCAGAAACTAGATCAGTTGGTTGTAACGTGAAGAATAATAGGCAGAAAATTTAGACGCTCATAAGAAGAGGATTTCAGAACTAAGTAGTATATAGATAATTCAGTTTATTAATTGGTATTGAATATCCAATTTCTTTTTCACGAGCTAGTATAAAGCTATTGAATTCTTTGCACTCGATTCTTGTTTTTCGGTACGGTTCAAGGTGTTTGGTAGTAAGAGAGGACCAAAGTGTAAGCAAGGAAGAGGAAAAGATAATAGGCTAGATAAATAAAGCTGGTGATCTGAGATGGCAACAATATCATCCAACAGGTCTCAAGACATGCATCAGGCACGGCTTGTCCACGGGGGAGGTGATAATCCGTATGAGAGTATATGATTATCAAGTCTCTTGTTAAGGATGTCCACCGAGAGGGCTGTTGTCACCTTAGTTCAGACAGCATTGCAAGATGAGACGAATCTTAAAAAGGAAAGGTGTTTACGAACCTTAGTGTCAATGTCAGAGGGTTTCAGTGTACAAATAAACCTGAAGGTGTCCTGTATACTAAAGCCAACACTAGCGATTTCACAGGAAGGAATTTGGGTGAGGTGTGACTCGTTTGTTGAGTTTTCGTTTGTTAATGTGGCACAAAAATGTTCGCTAAACAACTCTGCGATACTTTTAGTGTCTTCACACACCTGGTTGTCCTTAATAAATACGTACAGTCCCTTCGCTTTAGAGCATTTAAGTTTATTTCGAAGGAGTTAATTAGTGCAGAGGATTCATTGTTCAGCTGAACATCACGCTTTTCCTGTGCGATCGCCTTTTTAGTACGTGTTATTTCTGCCTCGACACATATTTCAGTCATCGTTACTAATGAGAAGAAGTTATTACACTTATGAATTCTGGAAGCACGTCTTCGAAGACGTTTTCGTATATGACCTGGCATATATAAGTCCTTAGGAATTCTGGGTCTCCAGGATTCTAAGGGTGCAAATTTGTTGAAAATGCTATTTGTGTTGTGATAAAATACATTTATTAGTTCATCAGTATTGTTTGCAGTGAAGTAGTTTGTCCAGTCAACGCTTCTGAGGCAGTTACGGAAGTTTGACCAACCAAACCTACGAAAGTCCATATGAAGTGTAGTGGATTTATATTTTATAGTTGTAGCTCCTATATCAAGGCTGCATATGACCATATTATGATCGCTACCAGGGAACTTTTTTCCAACATATGCAGTGTGAGGAATGAGATTGCTGGTGAAAACCAAATCCAATGTATTTTGATTTCTGGATGGGCCATTAACATGTTGAGTCCACTGTCCAAGCTCTAAGCACTCAATAAATGATTCGAATCGTTTAGGTGCTTTGATTGGGAACCAAGTGATTTCAGGCATGTTGAAGTCTCCACAAATAGCCTTGCTTGTGAAAGGTAGGGATGAAACAAATGTGAATACTTCTGACAATAATGCCAGATCTCCTGTTGCTGCATTAGGCGGATGGTAGACACTACCGAACAGCAAGGAAACTGCATCTGGGGGTTTCAGAACGATCCACACAAAATCTGGCAATCTGTTTAGTTCCGACATATCTCATAAGAGTGGGTTTAGGCTAGACTGTGCATATATGAGGCAGCCTCCACCTCACCCTTGTAACCTATCACTTCGAAACAGATCATAGTTCTCAAGAGATATAGTAAGATCAGAAATATTACTACCGGTCCATGCCTCAGTTATCATAATAAGTGATGGCTGGCAGATAGTAGCAAATAT
Organism: Schistosoma turkestanicum; assembly: GCA_944470395.2. Taxonomy (NCBI): domain Eukaryota; kingdom Metazoa; phylum Platyhelminthes; class Trematoda; order Strigeidida; family Schistosomatidae; genus Schistosoma; species Schistosoma turkestanicum. Next base: position 43,467,546 of record OX103971.1, read on the forward strand.
GACTAGATCTGTCTTTTTATTACAGATTGAACGAGCATTAATAAGACATATATTAAACAGATGTCCTGCTAAGCTAAAATAGTTTAGTGTATCTTGAGTAAAGGAGTTACTGTGACGTACGTGAGTGTGGTATGAGGAGTTAGGGGGGACATGTTAAATAAGTTGCCGAAACTTACAAGAGGGGTTGTTTACCCGGAGGAGAGATTGCGAACGTTGCCTGTTTGAGATTGTGCGAGGGGAGGGCTTTCGTACGCTGCATATGGCTTGGAATAACTTCAGCTATATGTCTCGCAAGAGGTACAACAAATGGCTGTATCGCACAATTGTGGGACGCACTCAAGCAATTTGTCGTTCAAACAGCCTGGATTGAAAATTCAGCTGTCCTTGGAAGACGCCGGTAGGGATCCACAGTTTAATTAAAAATTTGGAGTTCATAGACTAAAAAAGATCTACAGGATGGTTACCGTGATTATTTATTTCAAAGACATTGGCGAACAGCAAGTCTTTGTGCCTTCGGTGAACTTCGAACTGTATGTACAATGGATGGTAGATCTTTGAGGTATTCGAAACCGTGGTGTAGGTAAATATTCACGGTCATTTTACGCATTTCAAGGTTGACGTGCATGAAGTCAACAAACATTATGGTGACACGGCATACACGGCGTAACGTTCTATCAGTCATTCAGCCAGATGCAGCGTAGAACTTTGTACGTAAGTACATCAGTTCATGTTGCCATACTACATTAGCATAGACATGTAATTGTCAATTCAAATCCAATCATAGTAGAGGTAGTAAAGGGACTAGAAGTAATCGGAGAGGTTAGAATTAGAAGATATTATTCAAGAATTATGATTCAGTGAGATAAGTTTAAAAAGACAAAACTAGAGGTGTTGAAGAATCCATAAGATTATGATTTCAGAGAACACAAAGAAAAATTGCACCGGCGCCATTGCAAACGGTTTTGATTCATGTCGTGCAGGTTCTTTAACCATCGACTATTATCTTCTCGCGGACACCGACCAGGTAGAAGACAGCTACCAACATGACTCAGTCCACTTGTCAATGACTTCATGGATTTCTGCCATGTTTTGGTCTGGCCGCCCATAACTCTCATCCAACCTACTCCTACACTACAAAACAAAGCTCGTCGAGGCATTCGGTGGTTTAGCATACGCAGCACATGTCCCAACTACCTGAACTAATGAAGTTTCATTACCCCATCTATTGACTTGCTATCCTTACCTAGCAGCCGTTTCCTAATAACAGCGTTGCTCACTAGGGTGTCACAGGATATACGAGCAATGCTTCACAGACATTATGATCGAAAACCAGGAACCTGTGAACATCTACTCTCACTGACCATATTTCACAGCCTTGAAGTAAGACGGAGCAAACACTCTTCCTTTAGTCAGGAAACGGATATATCGCCTACGCCATAAGTGACGCAGGTTGGCAAAAGCTAATCGAGACTTCTGTATCCTTGCAAAGATTTCGTCAGTCACCAAAATATCAGCACTGATGAGACTCCCGAGATAAGTGAAGCGGTCTACATGCTCGATTACTTCCCTCCCTATCACTAGTTCGGGTGCCGACGCAACGCAATCTAAATTTTGCATTTCGAGGGGAAATACCGCATCCCGAACATGCTTGCATTGTTGCTTAGGATAGTCAGAAGACTCTACATTTTGTCAGCATCCTCTTTGGTGTCGGATGGACCATTCGTTGCCTTGGCTTCTGAACTTTCGTATTTTGGCTTCACAAGTTTGTACTGATGTTTATTCTATGTTGAGATTCCAGTATACGTTGTTATGTTACCTCATATCTACGAGTTTCGCTGTTGATATACTAAGTGAAGAGTTATCATACAGATAATTAACTAAAGATGGTGAAATTTGTTAATAAGGGGTATACAGTTCACAAGACAAAAGTGTGACTCTTTCAATAACCGAATCATCAGGCATAGGATTTACAGATTTTATCCTTTTGGGTGGTTAAGAAGTAGATGATAATTCCGTTTTACTCTGATTATCTGTCATAATGGAAAATTGAGCGTGATAATTGCTAGTCTAATTAACACAGAGTATAACAAGAGTATAACTTGTTGTGCATTAACCGGGTGAATACAAAAATCATTCAAGGTAAGGAGAGATTTTATGGACAAGATATTCAGTTATTAAGTGTAAGAACTGATGTCAGTAGATCAGTAGGTTTAAACTAGTGTATTGTGAAGTCAAGAATTATACCAAATAGTATATATTATTTCAGAATGCTAGTATTCGACAGGTATGCAATAACTGAAGGTTTGCATTTTAGCAGCAAATAGCACCGGATATAATAGATAGACAAACTGAATCAGTATAATATGCTATACATGAGAAATTTCCGAACAAAATAATAATAATAATTTATTCTCAAATGACAAGCATGTTACATGAGGCATGCCAATTTACAGGCAAGATCAAAATGTTAAGATTAGCAACATATTTCTTTTAAAACGGTATACAGTTACTGAAACATTTCACAAGATTCATTGTATTCTTAAAGATGGAATGTATAATGTGAATTATTGGCGCAAGTTACGAAGGTTGCGTTACGAAAATCATCTTATGGACTGAGATGATATAACAAGAATTGATGCGGTAAATGTACAAAGGTCTGGTTGATATTCATCAGCTAATGATTTCACATGTTCTTGGGTAGGGTAACCAAGCCTACTGCAAATATCCAGACTAATATATGAGGATTGGAATAAGGTTCTGAAAAAAAGAGGAATAAAGAAAACGGGACGAGGAGCGGAACAGAAAATATTCTTGTTCAAAGCCGAACAACGGCTTTGCACATACGTTTATGGATAAAACAAAGGTATGTTTACTCAGACTTTTTTAATATCAGAACAATAACTGTACACCTGCACTTATGTAGGTTAATGAAGACAATTCAGTAGTGAGATAACTAATGGGAAGTTAGTCGAAAGAATAGAGGAAATTCAGAAGAACCAAGTTGTTAGTAATAATGTTGATTTACAAAATATAATAAAGAGGCTCAGTGATATAATTTTTCGTTTTATTAATTCTTGTTATTTTTAACTCTGCGGCTCAAGAAGTTATGAATGAGCTCTATTTTAGTGTAGTTTTCCAGACCAGCTTGTAATAGGATTTCTGTGTAGGAAGTAAAAACCAGTGCAACGTTACAGACATGAGTTGTAGACGAGGTTAACAAGGAAAGGTAACATCAGTATCACTGATTTGTAACATCCTGCTATATCGTAAGGAGCCGTAAGCAAACAAAATGTTCTGCCACACAGACATGGGTAGATTGAGGTTATCGCCCCACCGTCATGAATGCTGGTCAGATACACCACCCTCCCTCCTTTTGTGATGTTATGCTCTCTTACGTCTAATGGTTGATTGTAAATAATGGTCTCTAGTCTACTCTCAATTTTTTTTCGTACACCTTATCGGAATTAACATTCTCTACTAGCTCCATATTACAAGCAATCCAGACAACTTTGCCAGACAATATATCCACATAGCATATCACACTGATTTTAAGTAAACGAATGTTATGATTTGTAAGATGAGTCAGTTAATGGGTAGTTAGGAAATAGGAAGGACAGGGAGCTGGAACGAGGAGAAAGGGAAAAAAAGAGTTGAAATAATGTTAAAAATTAATGAGTAAAGCGATAAGTTGGTAAGCAGGCAAGGTGTTTGGATGTTAATGAATTGGGGAAATAAAAATTAGTTAAACTGTTAATACTTAAATAAGAAGATACCCACAATTATACACGGTGTTTGAGTTCCTTGTAATTGACAGTAGTTGAACAGCATCTACAGGCTTTTCAATTTGTCTGCCTACTAGAAATAAAAACTAGAACTGCTTTGAAGATATGAAAATAATGATTGGAATTTAAATTCAGAGAAAAGTCACGGGTAACACTTCAAAGGCGTAACCTATTACTGTTAGTAGGAGCACGGGGATTCGTCTATCATTTCATGATACATGTATGGCTGGTAATGAGAACACAATATGTTCATAGTCTATAATTCGTTTCTGAGGTTCATCTCAATATTTAGTGCACCATAAAAGAGTGGCTGCAGACTTTGTGTGAGTTCCGGAAATAGTCGATAAATCTCTTTGGAGTCTAGCAACAGCATGACTAGTTTCTTGAACTTAGTGATTGTGTCACAGATACGGATAGTAATTGGTAACCTGTTCCACAGTAGACTGTGTCGTATTACAAAGAAATTACAACACAATGATTTCTTGTGTTTTGCCGTTAATAGTGTATATGCGTTGTTTCTAAGTCTGTAAGCAGTGTCATGGTTCTTATTAGGGCGGTATTTTACGAGCGAAATGCCATTTATTAGTTTATAGAGGAGCATTAGGTTGTTTTTGAGACGACGGCGCCATAGAGGTTCTAGGGAAAGATGCTTGCATCTTTCTGTGTAGTCGAGGTAATGGCTCAATCCAAGCAGTCGCCGGGTGAAGCTTCTTTGTACATTTTCTACTCGCATTTTGTCCATGATATTCATGTTTGAAAATATGAGTGAACAATATTCAAGTGTGGGCCTTATACAGATTTTGAAGAGAGTAACCTTAGCCTCACTTGTGAAGAAGTTCTTGTTTATGAACCCAATTAGTCGTCTAGATTTAGAGATAATATTTGAGGCATGCTCTTAGAATTTTAGGCTTTTAGAGTAACTAATACCAAGGTCACGCGCTGATATGAGTGTCTGAACCCTACATTTTTGTAAGTAGACTGGTGAATCAAGGTGATGCTTGCCAAAATGCATTATGCCACATTTGTTGTGGTTAAACGGCAGTTGCCATGTCTCGCTCCAGGTACTTAAGTTATCAAGATCACTCTGAATCTTAGCTATATTTTCGTCCAGATCTTCAGGCTTATAGCTGTATACTATTTTCAGATCATCAGCATATAAGTATGCTCTTCCAAATTTTATAGTATTACATATATCATTTATGTACATTAGAAACAAGAGTGGACCTAAGACACTTCCCTGGATAACCCCACTGGTTATTGGTCTTGGTGGTGAAAGACAGTCGTTGTACTTTATCATTTGTTGTCACCCATTTACGAATGAAGCTAACCATGAGTGTAGTTGGTTGATGATTCCAAATGACTTCAGTTTAGGTAGAAGCCTTTTGTGTGGGATTTTATCAAAAGCCTTTTTAAAATCGAAGAAAAGGACTGATACCAGAAGTCCTTTGTCTTGTTTATTCGTGATATCGTTGAAATAATCTAACAGACATGTATCACACAACCTGGACCTCAAGAACCCATGCTGTGAGGTCGATATCAGATTGTTACTAAGTAGATGTTGTAGTAACTCTGCCTTCTTCATAACTCGAGATACTACCGAAGTTATGTTTATAGGTCGGTAATTTTCAACGTTCGCTGTAGGCCCAGATTTTATATTGGGGATGATATGTGTAGTCTTCCAGTTATTAGGGTAACACTCTGTGGAGAGAGAGATAGTAAATAGTTTGAGAAGAATAACACACAGATCATTGCTACCATTTTTCAGTATGCTGGCTGGGATGCCATCTGGTCCTTCAATGTAAGAGTGCTTCAGTGTACTAATCGCCTTAGAAATGTTCTGTACACTAAATTCAACACTGACGATTTCACAGGAAGGAGTTTGGGTCAGGTGTGACTCAATTGTTGAGTTTTCGTTTGTAAATGTGGCACAAAAATGTTCGCTAAACAACTCTGCGATACTTTTAGGGTCTTGATACATTTGATTGTCCTTAATAAATATGCTACCTCCTTTCACTTTGGAGCATTTGAGTTTATTCCAAAGGAGTTTTATGAGTTCAGAGGATTCATTGTTCAGCTGAACATCACGCTTTTCCTGTGCGATCACCTTTTTAGTACGTGTTATTTCTGCCTCGACACATATTTCAGTCATCGTTACTAATGAGAAGAAGTTATTACACTTATGAATTCTGGAAGCATGTCTTCGAAGACGTTTTCGTATATGACCTGGCATATATAAGTCCTTAGGAATTCTGGGTCTCCAGGATTCTAAGGGTGCAAATTTGTTGAAAATGCTATTTGTGTTGTGATAAAATACATTTATTAGTTCATCAGTATTGTTTGCAGTAAAGTAGTTTGTCCAGTCAACGCTTCTGAGGCAGTTACGGAAGTTTGACCAATCAAACCTACGAAAGTCCCTATGAAGTGTAGTGGATTTATATTTTATAGTTGTAGCTCCTATATCAAGGCTGCATATGACCATATTATGATCGCTACCAGGGAACTTTTTTCCATTATATACAGTATTAGGAATCAGATTGCTGATGAAAACTAAATCCAATGTATTTTGATTTCTGGTTGGGCCATTAACATGTTGAGTCCGCTGTCCAAGCTCTAAGCACTCAATAAATGATTCGAATCGTTTAGGTGCTTTGATTGGGAACCAAGAGATCTCAGGCATGTTGAAGTCTCCACAAATTGCCTTACTTGTAAACGGTAGGGATGAAACAAATTTGAATACTTCTGACAATAATGCTAGATCTCCTGTTGGTGCATTAGGCTGTCGATAGACACTACCGAACAGCAAGGAAACTGCATCTGGGGGTTTCAGAACGATCCACACAAAATCTGGCAATCTGTTTAGTTCCGACATATCTCATAAGAGTGGGTTTAGGCTAGACTGTGCATATATGAGGCAGCCTCCACCTCACCCTTGTAACCTATCACTTCGAAACAGATCATAGTTCTCAAGAGATATAGTAAGATCAGAAATATTACTACCGGTCCATGCCTCAGTTATCATAATAAGTGATGGCTGGCAGATAGTAGCAAATATGACTAGATCTGTCTTTTTATTACAGATTGAACGAGCATTAATAAGACATATATTAAACAGATGTCCTGCTAAGCTAAAATAGTTTAGGGTGTCTTGAGTAAAGGAGTTACTGTGACGTACGTGAGTGTGGTATGAGGAGTTTGGGGGGGACATGTTATGTAAATTACTGAAAACTAAACACTGTAAAAAAATGTTACCACTTTCCGGATTCCCGCCAGGTGACGTCACACTTTTCTCTCAATGCACCTACTGTAGAATGCAAACTGAGGTTTGGATTTAGGAATGACTGGAAAGGAAGTTTAGATACGCGTCTTGCCCAAATCCCAAACAAGTGATCTAGGTAAGTAACCGTTCTATTATTATTCATAAATATAAATATACAGCGATTTGTAAATCCTCCCACGTTATGCTAATATGTGTTAAGCGGAATGGTATACTTAACGTTTTGAATATGCTTGTATATTCCTGTGAACGATAAAGGGAATATGTGTTAGAAGGGCTGCATGGATAAGCATCTATGAATTCACCTGCGTCTGTGAGGTAGGTTACATTAATTGCACAAGGTGAGTACTCTCGAAGTCACCATGATGTTTGTTGACTTCATACACGTCAACCGTGAAATGCGTAAAATGACCGTGAATATTTACCTATACCGCGGTTTTGAATACTTCAAAGATCTATCATCCATTGTACGTACGGTACGAAGTTCACCGAAGGTACATAGATTTGCGGTCGCTAAATTTTCTATTTCTGAAACCCTAAAACAATAGACATACTTTGTATCTTTTCCTAGCTAACACTGAATTAAGATTGCCGATACTCGGCCAATGAATCCTAGGATACTCTTAAATAACATTCCCGCTGCTAATGGAGGTCATAACTGCATTGTTAACTATCGTATTTGAACAAGTTCGATTTCATCCATGAATTGTAGACGTAACTTTACTCTGACAAATTATTCATTGCAGTTTTAAACCTCCATTTTAAATTTCGTAAAAATGTGCAGATGTAAAACCCACCTTCAAAATATTTATCAGTCATTTTGAAAAGAAAATTTTATGGAATTGATGGGATTATCGGTTTTGCTTTGTAAACAAATGAACTTTTAATTGACTGATTGTTATTATTCGAAGTCTTTATTCCTAAATTATTAGCCTTCGAATAGTAAGGATTGGGAAACACTTCCCCCAGGAGTCGACCAATCAGATCGTTCGTATAATTTCAGCAAACAAAGGGAGAGAGTAGACCACTTGGACATAGACAAACATTTAAAATTCACCTGTCGACCAAAAGAAGGAAGTAGGACATCTGATGTGCCTTTGTAGACAAAAAGATGCCAGCGCGAATGTCTCTCACCCTTCCTTATACATCTTGTAGTATGTCATATTATGCACACAACTACTACAACCACAAACCAGATAATATAAACCATGCTTCAGTGAATTATGTTTGGTTGAAACAAGTGCCTCTGAACTACTTCATATATGGTACCAAGTAAGTGCGACAATTTTGCACTTAGTAATAATAACTCTACTATTTCTGCAGAACGATGTGGAATCTCTGGTAGCTTTTAGCTTGGAAATGTGTGTTCAATTTACATTCAAATTATCACACAATCAGCTGAGGATAATAAAAATGTCACGAAAATTAAAATCAAATATTTTGTGACTCTTTAGAAGCTCTTGAATATTTTGAACATACATAGTCTTACTTTTGAGCAAACTAGCATAGTCACCAATCAAGGTTAAAAATAGGTCTTGAGTGTACAACAACAGAGTTTGCTGAACGCAACTTTTCCACAATACTGACAGGTATGACTAAATACACCTACGCGATCTCCAGAAACTTTTATTCATGACGGAAAGGTGACATCGTCTTTGAATTGATACCAAAGTTCCTGATTGCAGAAACATGATTAGCTTATGTTCACGAAAGTAAGTATAATGCTTGAAATAATTAGTCCCTTTCATATATTTCGATAGAACAACGAGAAAACATATTTGGTAAGAAAAATATGTTGTATCTGAACTACATAGTTCCAAAATTATGGTTGCACATAAACTTGTCAACGACCTTCATATGAAAATTAATAAAAGTTCGAATAAACATATGGTGCTAACCATAAATAAGAGAGAATGAAAATTCACATAATATAGAAAGAACAGGAAATTTTCACATTACCCTTAAACATGAAATGTCTCAAACATTGCTCGCGTTAATTCAAGGTTATAAAAAATGGTTCCCGTATAAAGAAGGAGGGTTTGAATTTGCGAATATCCTAGGCTTCAGTTGATTTTAGAATTAGTCCTTGAAAGTCTCCATGCAATGATTTGAAGAATGGCTTGACTTCAGTTCAATGCCTCTTTCGATCACATATTTTGTTTTCAATGAACATGATTTCTATCGCACATGTCTGTCGGGTTGTTTGATGTTAATTGACTTGGAGCCGATTATTTAAATGTTCCATAACCATTGATTTCACTGTTCGATTACTGCTCACTGTGTATGTATGTCCACACAGACATGTAATGTGAAATTTTCCTACTCTTTCTATAATAAATTAATTTTCTCTCTCCTTTATTTACAGTTGTTACATATGTTTATTTGGACCTTTGTTCAGTTGTCCTTCTAATAATTTTCATATGAAATTCCTTGAAGAATATACATGTAATGTTTGAAATGTACAGTGCAAATACCACATATTTTTCTTACCAAATACGTCTTGGCATCGTTCCATCAAAACATACTATTACACGCCAAAAATGTTGCGGCAGAGAGATATTCCTTTCCTAATAAATGTAAAATTTCAGTGACACTGCTGAAAAATGTTAAGATTGTAGAAATGAAAAGTCCGCCAGTCCACAAAACTCACTCATCCATTTAAATTCAACTGCGAAATTCCTTCAACAAGTGATTACAAAGAGGATAGCTATATAGCAGGGTTCTTGGGTAGTGTGCATTATTTCGGAGTGAATTTGTTGGCAAGTAATAATCGGCAGTCGCTTAGTACAATCTGTAACCTTGACAATCGCATATGCGAATTGCATTTTTGAGTAGAAGAAGCGTGGCTGCTCATTGTTGACATAGTTCTAAGAACGGACAATAGGGACAAAGAAAAAAAGGAGCGATGAAGCCATTGGATATATAGACAGGGCTTTATTTAAAATTTCATGGTAGTGGCGTAAAAGTAGCTGCTGGTCAATATGAAAAGCTAAAATAAATTGTGGCGATTTGGCCTTCAAATCAGGGAGCACAGCAATGCAGAATAGTGAGTTGTGATATACTTCAAGATGGATAGAATCGAAGTTAAAGTAAGCAGATAAATGTCTGTATATTGGAGTAGAAGGCTCAGACAGAAGAATAAAGTTTATGAAAAACATTGACAGTTGTACTCTTCTCTGTCTGTTGTTTTCTCCTTCAAATGCCGACCCTCAGATCATGCCTGAGTATGTTATGGATTGTTTTTTCAGAATAACGATCGCAGCATATTATTGGAAACATGAGTCTCTGAAGTGAAGGGAGTATAAGAGCAACCTCATCACTGACTAGTCGACCTGTCAGTCTAAATAGCCGGAAACACACCAAAGGTTTTACACCACAAACATGGATAAACTGAATTCATCAAACCTACCATCAACGTTTGCTGGTCAAAAACTACACTCTCCCTCCTCTTGTGCAAATAGGTCCATTTAAAGTAATTGTAAGGTAATGTTTTACGTCATTATTGGGGCAAACAATAATGTGACGGAATCAAAAGTAAATCATTGGAGGGCTTGTGAGAATAGTAAAACTGATGATCCGTAGTATTTCACCCTCAAAATTATGGGTGTTGACATAATTTTGTCCAGTCAAAACGGATGCTGGCTTTTCGGGTTTTGGATTCATGATCACCAGAGGTTAAACAGCAGATTGTGATGTTTAGGCGATGAATCTCAGGGTCTGTGGAGGGAGTTCATATCAGCCAGCTAGAATTAAACTGTATCGATATACCTAGTAAGTAATCTATTTCAAGTAAAAAAAAAGATTCGAACCCTAATCTCCATCTCTATTCTGTGGGATTTGATTTGACAATTGCATCTCTGTGTTAATGTGGTATGGCAACTTGAACTGATGTGTAAACATACTAAGTTCTACGTTGGAACTGACTGACCAACTAATAAGTCTCTAACCTGGTCCTTTTACATGCGATTATATTATAAGAGGGGGCTGTGCCGCCCATTTTATAAGTCTTGTTGATCCCTTAGTTCTCCTAACAGCATTATAATAAATTAACAACTTGCACATAATAATAATATTTGTTCTCAAATAAAAGTAAGTTACAAGAGGCACGCCAGTTTAAGGGCTAGATCAAGTTGTCACAAATGCTTTCACATTCACTGCAAAAGTTATCGCAGTTAAATTAAGTACAATAGTCAGTTTCTAATAGCATATTTACACCATGTCACTGACAGAAACAGTATGATACGGCCACATTCTCATTAGGAGAGTACAAATAGGTAAGGTACACAGTAGGTTTCTTTGGGGGTTTGCTTAGATCAATAATGAATTTTTACACATTTGAAATCATCGATCAATCATTGTTAGACCACCATTAGAAACCTCGAAGCACTGGACGGCCGTTTCGTCTTGGCATGAGACTCATCAGCAGTGCACATCCACGACTCCTGCGAGGTGGTATGACAATTATTGATTGATGATTTCAAATGTCTAAAAACACAAATCTCCAAAACTCTAACCGAAAATAATGAATTTGTTGGGGAAGGTCAGTTGGAACGCGCTTGATACAAGCTGTGCTCCAGACATGCATATACGTAGGGCGTATGTTCCCTTGAGGTGCCATGGATTTTACACTGTGAACAGGGTTCTGAAAAGGGAGAAAAGAGAAAGAAATAAAGGCAGCAACGCGGCAAGTGTATACATATAACCAAAGCACTACTTCACCTGTCAAATTGAAGTAGCCAATACAATGGTAAGTCAAGATATAATTCTTACTGACCACTAAAATTAAAGTAAATCATAGGAATATAAGAATATAACTCACAAATGAAGGAGTTCAGCAATGAAGAAGAAAGAGTTGTGGAGTGTCAAGTGGATAGGAGAGAAGTTGAAGTAAGAAACTGGATTTATGTACGTTAAAATCGAAATTTCAGTCACAAGAATAGAGTTTGTAAACAAATATTAATGATTAAAAATTTTCACTGTCTGTTTTTTCATTAAATGCTAACCTCTGAATCATACTGTAGGCGCCTGAGTAAACATGTTGCGGGTGTCTTGGCAGAATAGCGACCTCAGTATAGTTTTGGGAACATGAGCCACAGAAGTAGCAAGCGTATTAGAGCAATCTCAGTGTTACTGATTAGTCGCCTCTTCAATCAAAAGAGCCGAAAGTAAACGAACATATATGTGATAAGGAGTACGCCATCGTGCGTACTCACAGTCGTTTTTCTACCTACTATGTATGCCAGAGAATCAAAGTAAATATGCCTGTGTCACATGACTACCAACCAAGGAAAAGAATAACCATCGAGTAGAGCTCTCAAACGCTGGCTCAAAATCTTCTCATGGTGTAGTGTATTCAAAGTCCTGTAGCTAATGATTTAAATTCTAACGTGACTGTCTATCCATATAATTAAAACTAACTATCCCATACTTCTAGTAACATGTCGGCTTCTTTCACTGAAAAAATTCTGTCAGTAGCATGCCCCATCAGAGTGATACATTTTTTCCGTCAGACATAAGCACTGCAAGAAATAAAAATCTACCTCACCATCTGTTGTAGAGTAACTGTATACAAGACGGAATAATACTACTTGATTTATTGTATTGTCAATGTTGATCCTCACCTTTGGTGGTTAACTCAATACGCTGCTTAGGCAATTACAAGTGGAGGATACAGAAAAGAAATTTACAACTTCAACGCCATAACCTTGAAAACTTTCTCACTTCATTCGGCACACTGAGCCGAACATCGGCATTGCTCACTAGTTTATTGCATCATTTACGATATTTGGAGCTATAGCGTTCAGAATCAGATTTCTGTTAACAGTGGGTGTTTCGTAGATGCTAGGAAGTACCAAGCAAGCCCAGAGGCGATGCGCTGACCCTCCAGCAGAAAAAATGACGAGTTTGCCTGCGTCACATTTCACGTGCTGGGAAAGATGAGGTTATTTTTCGTAGCTTTCATGGAATTTTATTAGTCTCCACCAAATGACTACTGCTAATTAAATACCTTAGCTTACCTATAAATCTTTTCTTGGAAGCAGTAATATGTAAGCTATGACATAGGTTGCCTTTTCATTGCCCAAAAATTTATCTACTAGGCCTTTAGCTTTCTCTTCTAGATAAAGTTATATTTCTAAATAAATAACTAACCACATGAACGACTATTTCATACTAATTACTCTTCCTAAGCTACTTCTATGTTACCTATAATCTTCATTAGGGCTTCACTGCAGCGTGATTTATAAAATGCAAATTCACACTTGTTTTAATACTATTGTATTTACATTGTAGGAAACTGGAGGGACTCATTGAAGTGAACAAACTTATTATCCTGCAATCACTTTTGTTTACACTTCATTGAAATTTCCTTACTTGATTAAAAAATGTATAAAGTGGAAATTGGTATTTTGATATAACGGAAGAGCAACTCTGTATAAAAAATTGGCAAACTGTTTTATACTCATCATGATTATAAGAACAATATTATTACATAACTCCTTTCTATACTTGATATCTCCAGACAATTTATGACGCAATACTGCTCTACTTCGAATTTCTTAATATTCCTTAGGTTGATAACCATCTGCTGTCAGTAATCTTTAGTTATAATCCCTCATACTTGTAAACACTTTCGACCACCTTTTAAACTATGCAATACTTTCCTATTTTATTCACGCTTAACTTTAAATACGATCTTACAGCTTTATTAAATGACCTTATCAAAAAGAAAATCCCCTTCGCTGAATTATCATTACTTGTTCAATATTCAGTTTATCGAACATCAGAAAACCGACCCTAGGTAGTTATATATACATACAGAGATGACATCTTTGTGTTAATTCACTCTAGTGATAAAAATAGAACAAATAAGATAAAACCACACAATTAAATCTCTGGGAAAATCGTTTTTGGGAGTAACAAGATGTTTTTTGAAGAATGATTATTATTATTGTAGGCGTGAATTATGCCTCAGCGGAAGTAATTTAACTAGTAATCACGACCTATTGGTAACCTTGTTAATGAAATAAACTACTTAACAGTTGTGAGTAAAACATTGACGGATTTTCCAGTACTCCATCATGCGTGTTGTAGTGCTCTTCCTATCTGTTCACTTGGTCAACTAAAACATTTCGCTACCGCCGATTTTTGTTCATGAACAAATATACTAGTCCATCAAGAACGACCAGGTGTATGCAAACTATTAGGATAATATATGTACGGAATTTGGTGTCGGTGATATCTAAGAAAAGATTATTATATATAACTTCCCAGGTTTTCTCTCCAATCAACATTTCGCTGCTTGTAAAATAGCATATGTTAGTCTTGAAAATTATGGAGAAAATTTCGCAAAACCAAGGTTTTAAAAGACAGACAGATAGAACGCAGAACTTCGTACATGAGTACATCAGTTCAGGTTGCCATACCACGTCAGAACAGAAACGTAACTGTCAGTTCAAATCCAAGAGGGATAGCGATAGTACAAGTATTAGCAGTAACGGAGAAGATTAGGGAGCGAAGATATGATTCGAGAAGTATAATTCAGTGAGATAAGTTTAGAAAGACTAAGGAAGAGGTGTTGACGAATCCAGAAGGTTAGGATTTGAGAGAACACAAAAAGCGGATGCACCTGCGCCATCGCACACGATTTTGAGCCATGTCATTCAAGGTCTCTAACCATCGGTGACTCGTCTCGCGGGCCCCAACCAGGTAGTCTACATCTACCAACATGACTCAGTCTACTTGTCAGTGACTTGATGAATTTCTGCCATGTTTTGGTCTGGCCGCCCCTAGCTTTCTTCCAACCTATTCCTAGATCGTAAAACATAGCTCGACGAGGCAGTCGGTGGTTAGCCATACGCAACACATGTCCCAACTACCTCAACTGATAAAGTTTCACCACTTCATCTATTGACCTGCCATCCTAACCCAGCACCCGTTTCCTAACAACAACATTGCTTACTCTTTTGACCCACGATACTCGAGCAATGTTTCGTAGACACCGATGATCGAAGACTAGTAACCTACGGAAGTCCTCTACCCTTAACGGCCATGTTTCGCATTCGTATAGTAGGACCGAACGAACTGTTGCGCAGTACACTCGTCCTTTGTTTAACAAGCGAATATCTCTCCTGCGCCACAGGTGACGCAAGTTGGCAAAAGGAAATCGAGACTTCTGTATCCGTGCTGAGATTTCGTCACACACCAGGCCATCAGCACTGATGAGACTCCCCAGATGAGTGAAGCGGTCTACACGTCCGACTACTTCAATCCCTATCACTAGTTCTGGTACCGATGCAACCCAATCTTGAAAAAACATTTTGCATCTCGACGGGGAGAACCTCATTCCGAACATGCTTGCATTGTTGCTTAGCGTAGTCAGAAGACTGCATTTTGTCAACGTCTTCGCAAATAGAGCTATGTCATCGGCATATTCTAATTCAGTAGGTGAGCTTGCTGGTAGGAAGATAATGTTATCACTAGCAGCGTGTCTATGACAAAATTGAAAAAGAATGGGGAAAGTGGACATCCCTGATGGACACCACACGAAGTAGAGAATTTCGGTGACAGTTCGCTATAAGCTCTCGCTGGACCAGTGGTGTTCGAGTAGAGAGCTTGTATAAGGTAATCTACTTCTTCAGTACACCCTTTAATGATAGGCACTGCCACAGAACCTCACGATCCACAGAGTCAAATGCCTCCTTAAGGTCCACAAAGACAACTATTGTCGGACGCCTGTGTGTCCATGTTGCAGGACCTGTCGTAGTGTGAAGATGTGGTCTATACAGCCACGTCCTAATCGAAAACCAACCTGGTTTTCTCGAGTCTGCGCTTCACGAGTTCTAGTTAGGCGTCTACGTATAATGGAGGCAAACAATTTAGATACTATATTAGTTAGACTGATTCCTCTGTGATTGTCACAAGAAGACTTGTGTCCTTTCTTATAAATTGAGACAATCGGCAATTAAAACCAGCTAGATGGGATTACGCCAAGTTGCCAAATTCCACTTAGGATTTCAGTCAATCTAACTGCTAAAACTGAACCACCATCCTTAAACATCTCAGGGGTAAGCCTATTAAGCCCTGTTGCTTTTCCTCGCTTCAGATTTTCTATAGCTTTCTCAACTCCATAAAGATTCGGAGGACTTGCGTCCATTTGCCATTCAAGATGACTGGAAATCGTGGGCAACCGAAGTGTGGCTGAAGGCCAATTGGACTGATCCCTGAAGTGTTCTGTCCATCGATCCAATCTCCTGCATTGAGAATGGATAATAAGCTCATCCTTTTCCGATATAGTCTCACTTATAGTCGGGTTCCTAATACCGGTTTCCTTGATGTGTCAGCCTGCGCTTAAGCTGACTCCGCTCCTCATCGTACGCGGAGTCAGACGGAATGGGTTTACGAGCGTTTTTCAAATTGATGGATGCCACTGAGATCCATGGCTTCTTCGTAGGCTTATGGTTTACCTTACTAGCAGATATCACTGCTGTTTCCACAGCCTTTTTGATATCATTTCAAGCTGTCTCCGGATGGGAATCACTTACATGGTTGCCTCTCTTTCTAGTTTTTCCTGGAATATATTCTTCGCCTCATTATCATTAAGTAGAACCCTGAGAGGCCTCCTTACGGTGTCTTTCCTACGTCCAGTAAGCCTCAAACAAATACGAGCTCGCAATAGGGCATGATCTGAATACAAACATGTGGCTCAGAACGAGCGGTAGTCCTCTATCGAACCCCTCCATCGGCGGCTGATGGCGATATGATCTAGTTGCGTCCAACATTGAGACGATTTTGGTGGTCTCCAGGTCGAAAGATGTTTTTCCTTATGCTTATAATTAGTGTTTGCTAGAAATAGGCCGTTATCTGAGCACAGTTGCAACATACGGTCGGCATTGTCTGTTCTTTGAGCCGCGAGACCATAACATCCACTTAGGTGTCTTTCATTTTCACTTAGTCTACCTACTAGAGCATTCAAGTCACCAGCCATTATTACTATATCAGAGCGCCTAGCTTTTTGGAGGAGGTCCGAAAGCTTTCTGTAAAACTCATCTATTACCTTACTGTTCCGTTCAGTCGGACAGCGCACAAGCGACTATCTACTGGGACCCATTCTAGGAGAGCTAGTTCTGCCCTAGGACTCAATGCTATACCTACACCAGCGAGGCACCTGGAAGCAGCATCAGGGCTACCGGATACACGAAGAGTAAATCGGGCTGCTTCTTTATTTTGATAAGGTGAAATCAGGTTATTGATTTTACTAGGATTCTGCATGCGCGTTCCCGAGACGCGGCATACATCGATGGCACGAGATTCTAAAGTTCTAGCTAACGAAGCCTGTTGCACCATTTGACACAATGTCCGTACGTTAAATGCTCCAACATGTAGTCTAGAACGGGGTCTCAAAAATCCAGGAAAAACTTTTCGTTAACTCGCATCGTTTCCATTTGCTGTGCAGTGTGATAAAGGAATGTGGGTAGAGTTGGTCGTGGAGATAAGAGAGATGTTAGGGGGTTTAGAAAGGATGAGTTTGTGACCAATTTGGTCTCTCCTGCTGTAGCGGGTATGAGGGCTGTTGTCATTTCCCGGCTGCCCACACCGTGGAAGGTTGTTTCTTGAGTAACCTGAAAAGGAAGATAGATAAGTGTTGGTCATGGAGACCTAGGTGCGTGACCGCAGAGCCCAAGGGACAACTGCTTGAGGCCGGTCACGCACGGCCTTTTTATGAGAAGTTTTTTGAGTGTTAGCTCCGTTCTTAAAAGCCCTTAGTGGGCATCCTTACCGCCGAAGACGGAAATCCGTGAGGTAGGGTGATGTGTGACATTTTTAGGGTCGACTGTTTCTAACCCTTCCTTCCTTGTGAGAAGACAACACCGCTGCAGATGCTGATTGTCGGGGGATACACCTTACTGCTGTCACACCCCTCTGGAGTCAGCAGTACGACTTCGCCCTCAGACCTTGAGTAACTGCTTTTAGTCTCATCGTTCTCCTGCCTGGCATGGTAGAACCTTCAGGAACATAAGTTCCAGCCAAGCTATATTGGCTCTCTTATCTCCACGACCAACTCCACCCACATTCCTTTATCACATTTAACGTACGGACATTGTGTCAAATGGGGCAACAGGCATCATTAGCTATGGTGAACTGTCATCTGAATTCTCTACTTCAAGTGGCGTCCGTCAGGGATGTCCACTCTCTCCATTCTTGTTTAACTTTGTCGTAGACATCCTCTTAGAGTTAACATTAAGCTCGTCAGATTTTTCAGGGGTTGACCTTCTACCAGGAAAGTCGCTCACTGATCTAGAATATGCCGATGACATAGTTCTATTCGGTGAAGACGCTGACAAAATGCAGAATCTTCTGACTACCATAAGCAACAATGCGAGCATGTTCGGGATGCGGTTTTCCTCCTCGAAATGCAAAATGTTGCTTCAAGATTGGGTTGCATCGGTACCAGAACTAGTGATAGGGAGTGAAGTAGTCGAGCGCGTTGATCACTTCACTTATCTGGGGAGTCTCATCATAGCCTGGTGACTGACAAAATCTTAGCGCGGATACAGAAAGCTCGATTGACTTTTGCAAACCTGCGTCACTTATGGCGTAGGCGTGATATCCGTCCGCTAACAAAAGGACGGGTGTACTGCGCAGCAGTTCGCTCCGTTCTCCTATATGGCTGTGAAACATGGCCATTAAGAGTAGATGTTCGTAGGTTAATAGTATT
This sequence comes from Schistosoma turkestanicum, assembly GCA_944470395.2. Taxonomy (NCBI): domain Eukaryota; kingdom Metazoa; phylum Platyhelminthes; class Trematoda; order Strigeidida; family Schistosomatidae; genus Schistosoma; species Schistosoma turkestanicum. The sequence goes on from OX103971.1 coordinate 43,486,318, forward strand.
CGATGTTTAAGAAGCATTGCTCGTATACCGTGGGACAACCGAGTAAGCAATGCTGTCGTTAGGAAACGAATGCTAGGTAAGAATGGCAGATCAATAGATGAAGTGGTGAAACTTTATCAGTTGAGGTAGTTGGGACATGTGTTGCGTATGGCTAACCACCGACTGCCTCGTCGAGCTATGTTTTACGATCTAGGAATAGGTTGGAAGAAAGCTAGGGGCGGCCAGACCAAAACATGGCAGAAATTCATCAAGTCACTGACAAGTAGACTGAGTCATGTTGGTAGATGTAGACTACCTGGTTGGGGCCCGCGAGACGAGTCACCGATGGTTAGAGACCTTGAATGACATGGCTCAAAATCGTGTGCGATGGCGCAGGTGCATCCGCTTTTTGTTCTCTCAAATCCTAACCTTCTGGATTCGTCAACACCTCTTCCTTAGTCTTTCTAAACTTATCTCACTGAATTATACTTCCTGAGTAATGTCTTCAAATCCTAATCTTCCCCATTACCAGTAATACTTCTACTATCTCTACCACAATGGGATTTGGACTGACAATTGCGTCTGTGCTAATGTGGTACGGCAACCCGAAATGATGTACTTACGTACGAGGTTCTACGTATCAACTCACTGACTGAGAGTACGGTGGAGAACAAGTGGAAATATACTAAAGTATGCTGTGAGGTTTTGGGCCAAAAGAGCGACCATCATAAGGGACTGGATGTCTGTTGATACTCTGGATAAGATTTAGGAAAAGAAGTTAGAAATCAATACCAGCTGGACAATAGCATAGAAGCCAAGGCAAACGTTGAATATACAGAAGCAAACAAGCAAATAAGGAGGAATATTTAAGCTGACGAACGAATATATGTGAGACACCTATCAACGTGTGGGGAAAGTTGCACGACAAGGAACAATGAGACAGCCATACGACAGAACCTAGTAGCTCTTTTTCGTTAAGGAGATAATCATAACACTCACTATATTTTTTACAAAGTAATGGTGTTCTAAAGTAAAATATCTTATCAACAGTACCTACATAGCTTTAAGCCAATACAGATACGATAGATTTAACTGGAAAAGTGGCACTAATTGATCTCGAGTTTTATCACTAGAAAACCAAATAAAAATTAATAAGACAACTTTCCACCCTGCACTCGTGAATATACGCAGCATAACACAGTAAGTAGACGCGTAACAATTATTTAACACAATCTTGCAATAAAAGATTGTTAGTATATAGGCTTTGTGTATTTTGTTACAGTTAACACGCATATGCGCTGAAAAACAAAGTTAAAAATTTTTCTTAATATCATGATAAAAACAACTGGTAAATATTGCCGCGGAATGGATTGTCTTTAGTAAATCGAAAACATGATCGTTAAAGAAGAGAGTCGTTAATACAAGTGGCAATCTAAGGTCCTGAAGGAAAATTAGGAGGAATGTGTTTTTCAGACCGGAGAATCAGAATTAGACTACATAAGGAAAACCGAGAATTAAATTAAATCACACATCCTTTTCTTCTTCTTCTTTGATCGCAAAGCTGCTTTAGTAGCTTCCACAAAAACTTCGCGAACTCCTTCCTTAGTTTTAGCTAAAGAAGGCTAGCTAGCAATAACAAAAGTACCTGAACATTCATAAAATCCATCCGCATCGATCCGCGTAGCCATTGCAGAACCTTCATCATGTTTGACAGGTTCTTGCTTCATTCTGCGTAGCTCATTCTTTGTAGCCTCGTCATCTCGCAAATCCTTTTTGTTTCCAACTAAGATAATAGGGACATTGGGACAAAAATGTTTGATCTAAAGTAAGATTTATGAACTTGTGGTGCATACTTCTGGCGCCCATTTCTCAGAAATGTTTTCCAGGCTATCAGGGCTATCAATACTGTAACACAAAAGAACAACGTCCGTTTCAGGATAAGAAAGCGGTCGTAATCTATCATAATCTTCTTGACCAGCTGTGTCCCAGAGAGCTAATTCGACCTACAACTTTGATAAATTACTTTACACCTACATGTTTACTTTCGACCTCGATATCTGCAACATAGTTTTCGAATACGGTAGGAACATAAACTTCAGGAAACTGGTCTTTACTAAACACAATGAGTAGACAAGTCTTTCCACATGCTCCATCTCCAACAATGACAAGTTTCTTGCGTACCGCACTTGTCATTACAACAGTCCACGACTACCAAAATGACCGCTGAAACGTTTTTCTGTCCTCAGTCTACCAATATCTCCAATATATTTTTCATGAGCTAGTATAGACAGACTGATTTATTTGAGCTCGTGTCTTGATCTTTCCGGACAATTCCAGGTATTTGTTAGTGTCCAATGGGTGATCTAGTGTTCAATGGATTGTAATGCTTTATTAGCGGGACAAGGGAACTATATTCTTAGTTGATTTTTTACAGCTTCGACGGTTCTAACTTGTGGTGAATGTATCAACAGGAAGTGCTGATTTTACATGTTGTATAGAGAAATGCCGGATGACAGGAACAAAATTCTTAACATAAATCACCTGATGCTGGTTTTTGATTTTTAGGTAAGTCATAATTAAATCTTGTTACATACTGTTAGATAACGGAAACAATCTGAGGCGTTTCATTCCGTTTTCATAAGACAGATCATTGAAATATTAGAATATTTTGATCCTTTTCCGTTGACCTCGTGCTAACATATTTGCTTCAAACTTGCAATAAAAACAAGCAGCTTGAATCCCATGATTCGATAGGCTCCTGGGTAAAGCGAACAAATCTTCCACAATATCAAGGCTAATATCTGAGGTGTGGTATAAGGTGCTGATAATGAGAAATAAAGAAAAAGGGGCGAGGAGCAAAACAGAGAATACTGTTATTTAAAGCGGAGTCATGACTCAGCAGCTAATATTTTGGGAGAAAACAAATGTATGATTTCTCGAACGTTTATTTTACTGTATTAGAACACTAACTGTACACCTGCACTTACGTAGGTTAATGAAGTCACTAGTAGGTTAGTGAATGGGCAAATAATCTTACGAATATAGGAGATTCCATCTGACGTAATGTTTAGAAATTATGTTGATATACAGAATACAAAGAGCAAGTCACAGTGAATTGATGTTTTGGTGTTAGCTTTGTTTTACAATCCAAACAGCTTATCAGAGAAGCCTTACGTTTTGTAGTAGTCAGTTAACTGTGGCAAACACAAATGTTGAAACTTCAGCTGACTCAATATGAAAAATATGATTCTAATAAGAATGATCCAAAATAAACGGAATCTTTTAGATCGGTTGAACGTGTTATATTGAAGCACCTAATTATTTGTGCCATTTTGTACTTACCGTAAGTTTAAAGTTTTTATTAAGTAGGAAATATGCCTGACTATTGATTCACCGTTTGTTATTCCATTCAGGCCATGTTAGCACCTATACCTCACTTTTCAGAATTCAACTAAGAGCAGTTATTTCCGTTTCTTCGATGAATTTCTACTTCATTTAAAGCTGCCTCATGTTTAATTCCATCCTCTAGACATATCTTAGGTCCTACAACAAGTTCGAATTATTTAAACGTCGCGAACTAGCTACATAAGAGGATCTCCTTTAGAAGTACACATGATCTGGGTTAAGAGAATTTTCAGTCTTACTCCTCTGATTATTATTAATTTCCACTATACTCTTTTAAAATTATCTGGTGAGATTCTACGAATTAATGTCCCAACCTTTAAAAGTTCTCTATTAAAATTTAGGGAATGATTTCCGTGAGTTAGAATTAAACTTACTTACTTACTTACGCCTGTTACCCCCAATGGAGCATAGGCCGCCCACCAGTTTTCTCCAACCAACTCTGTCCTGGGCTTCCCTCTCCAGTTCTGTCCAATGTTTGTTCATTCCTCTCATATCTTTCTCTATTTCTCGGCGTAATGTATTCTTTGGCCTTCCTCTTTTCCTTTTGCCTTGAGGGTTCCATGTGAGGGCTTGTCTCGTGACGCAGTTCGGTGCTTTCCGTAGTGTGTGTCCTATCCACTTCCACCGCTTCTTCCTCATTTCCTCCTCCATTGGGATCTGGCTTGTTCTCTCCCACAGTTCGTTGTTGCTGATGGTGTCTGGCCAACGAATCCGAAGTATTTTGCGCAGACAACTGTTAATAAACACTTGTATCTTCTGGATGATGGCTTTGGTAGTTCTCCATGTTTCCGCTCCATACAGTAGCACTGTCTTCACATTTGTATTGAAAATCCTGATTTTGGTTTTGTTTGAAAGTTGTTTGGAGTTCCAGATATTTTTCAACTGTAGAAATGCAGCCCTTGCTTTGCCAATCCGCACCCTCACATCTGCGTCCGATCCACCTTTCTCGTCGATGATGCTGCCAAGATACGTGAAGTTGTTAACGTCCTCCAAGGTATCTCCATCAAGCGTGATTCGGTTGGTGCATGTTGTGTTGCATCGGAGAATTTTGCTTTTTCCTTTATGTATGTTGAGACCTACTGCTGCAGAGAATGCTGCTACACTGGTCGTCTTCTCTTGCACGTTTTGTTGCGTGTGCGATAGGTGAGCCAGGTCATCTGCGAAGTCCAGATCGTCCAGCTGCGTCCTAACTGTCCAGTTGATACCATGCTTCCCTCCAGATGTTGACGTCTTCATAATCCAGTCGATGACCGGGAGAAAGAGAAAGGGTGAGAGTAAGCAACCTTGCCTGACACCGGTCTTCACCTCGAAAGAGTCTGTCAGCTGTAGTCGATGAAGTTGATGTAGAGTGGTGAGTTCCATTCAATTGATTGTTCCACAATGATCCGTAATGTAGCAATTTGGTCAGTACACGATCGATCCTTACGAAATCCAGCCTGTTGATCTCGAAGTTGGGCGTCTACGAAGTCCTTCATTCTGTTTAACAATACTCTGTTGAAGACTTTGCCTGGTATTGAAAGAAGAGTGATGCCTCTGTAGTTCTCACACTTGCTGAGATCGCCTTTCTTTGGTATTTTGATGAGGTATCCTTCTTTCCAATCTGATGGTACTTGTTCCTCATCCCAAATCTTCTTGAAGAGGATGTGAAATATTTTCGCAGTTGCTTCCACATCTGCTTTCATTGCCTCTGTTGGAATGTTGTCTGGTCCTGCTGCTTTGCCGCTCTTGATTTGTCTGATGGCTATACTGATCTCCTCAATCGTAGGTGCGCCAATATTAATTGGGAGGTCCTTGGATGCTGCTTCAATGTTGGGTGGGTTCAGTGGAGCTGGTCGATTCAATAGTTCCTTAAAGTGCTCCGCCCACCTATTTCGCTGTTCTTCAGTGTTGCTGATTATTTTCCCTTCCTTGCTTTTCACTGGTCGTTCTGGTTTACGATAGTTTCCGGCGAGCTTCTTCGTTGTTTCTTACAATTGTCTCATGTTTCCTTCTCTTGCAGCCTTTTCCGCCGTCATTGCTAGATCTTCCATATATTTTCGTTTGTCAGCTCTGATGCTCTTCTTCACTTCCCTGTTTGCTTCTGTATACTCGGCTGGCGCCTTAACTTTCTCTGCTCTTGTTCGGCTGACATTCACTGCTGCCTTCTTGTTCCTCCTTTCTTGAATTTTTTCAAGAGTACCAACAGAGATCCATTCCTTATGATGGTGCTTCTTGCGACCAAGGACCTCCTGACATGTTGAAGTGATTGCGTCCTCGATCCCTTTCCAATTGTTCTCCAATGTTGCTTCCTCTCCATTGAGTAGATCCTGAAAGGCCTGGAACCTATTGGTGAGGGCTATCTTGAATTCGTTGAGTTTTACGGTATCCCGAAGAAAGGCTGTATTAAACTTCTGTAATGTTGTCTGCCCCGCTGTCCAGTGCTTCTTTAGCTTCAATCTCATTTTGGCGATCAGCAAGTGGTGATCTGAGGCTATATCAGCTCCTCTCTTGGTTCTCACATCCTCCATGGTCCTCCTGAAATTTTTGTTGATACAGATATGGTCAATTTGGTTTTGAGTAGTGTGGTCCGGTGAAATCCATATGGCTTTGTGTATGCGTTTGTGCGGGAATATTGTGCCACCGATGACCAGTTTGTTGAAGGCACATAGGTTTGCAAATCTCTCACCGTTTTCGTTCCTTTCTCTCAGTCCATGTCGTCCCATGATGTCTTCATATCCAGTGTTGTCCATTCCAACCTTGGCATTCAGGTCTCCCATAAGAATCGTCAAATCGTTTGGTGAACATTTCTCGACGATTGACTGCAGCCTTTCGTAGAATTGATCTTTAACGTCGTCATTGTAGTCATTGGTAGGTGCATAACATTGGATGACGTTCATTGTAATGTCCTCTTTCTTTGTTTTGAAGGATGCTTTAATGATCCTGGGTCCATGAGATTCCCATCCTATCAGTGCCTTTTGTGAATGTTTGGACAGCATCAGTGCAACTCGTTTTGTATGTGAAGCGTTTTCCTCTTCATGACCAGAGTATAACAGCAGTTGCCCTGAAGCTAGTCTCAGTTGTCCTACTTGTGTCCAATGTGTTTCACTGATGCCGAGCACCTCGAGGTTGTATCTTTTCATTTCTGCCGCAACTTGAAATAGTCTTCCAGTCTCCCGCAATGTACGAACGTTCCATGTACCTAAAAGAATGGTTGCTCTGGTTGTCAGAAGAGGCATTGGCCCTGTGACTTCCGAGGGAACTCGGCTTTCATCACGCGACGTCATAATTCTTCCTGTAACTTCCAGGGCAGAGTTAAAATGGTTTGAATTATTTTTTCTGGTTAGCGTTTTTTTGGCAAGTGAGATTTCAACGGAATGGGGTCGCCAACCCCATGTCTAACCCTCCTCCTTTATCCGGGCTTGGGACCGGCAGTAGCCCCTAAGGTTCTACTGGCGGAGTTAGTTAGAATTAAAGCCGGTAAAATATTAATAATACGAATGTGCGCTATGTCTGGGCGTGCTGTATTTCATTCAACACTTCCTTTTACTTACTGTTTCTTTATCATTGACGTGCTTTTTGATACGACGCTTTCATCACCTGACGTTCCAGGGGTTGAACTTTTACCATGAGGCTCGCTTTTTGACTGAGATTATTGTGGTGTTTGAATGAACTAGTAACTTCTTGTTGTTGTGAAATGCTTGATTTCGAATTCTAAATACAATACATTCGTTTGTGCAGATCTTTAATTCTTCATTCATATACTTCTAAGCATCACAGTGGCGTCGCGATGGAACTTGTAATGGAACAGCTAGATATTCATTCTACTTCTGAAGCTTTTGAAGATTATTTGGAAAGGTTTGAAATCTGGAGTATGACCAGGAAAGATGTCAAAGATGATAAAATTGTGGCTCATTTCCTAACATTCATCGGAAAAGAAGCGTACAGCTTATTAAAAACTTTGGCATATCCAGAAAAACCTATTTCACTTCCCTATGCAATGCTTAAGGAGTTATTATTGAATCATGTAAAGTGCCCTGGTTTTGAATGCCGTGAAAGAGCGAAATTTCATAAGATGATTCGTCAAAATGACCAAAATGTTAAGGAATTCATTCTTGAATTGCAGAAACAGGCTGTCAAATGTAATTTCGGTGATCAACTTCATGTGCAGCTGAGAGACCGATTAATTGCAGGAATTAACATACCTAGTTTGGAAAGAGAGCTGTTAAGAATGTCAAACTGTTCCTTTCAAGATGTTAGAACTGCGTGCATTAACTACGAGGCGTTGAATGAACTTGATATTCAGTCGATGAAGATTTCCAATACTTTGATTAGTTGTCATGATGAAAAGCAATCTCAGGGTCAATCAAAATTGTGTTCGTTTAACAGAGGTTCCTATTCTCGTGTAAAAATGAACGGTGTCTCAAAAAAGAATTACAAAGGAAATCAAAAAGGTGAGACCAAGTTTGGCAAATGTTTATCATGTGGAAAACTTCATTCTCGTTATTATTGTACATTTCGTAATGCTAAATGTTTTAGATGTGGTAAGATAGGACACATTCAAGCAGTATGCAAAGCTACTGTTCATTTTGCCTCAAGTAGTACTAAAGCTTGTAATTTAGATTCCAATAATTCAGCTGATCCTAATGATCATTTATCTTTAACTACCATTTCGAAAGGTAATGCTCATATTCAAAAGCGACTATATACATCGCTTGGTTCATTTCATGACTTTATTGTGGACACAGGCAGTATAGAGTCCATTATTTCATTCAAGAATTTGAAATCGTTAGATCCGAACGTTGTGATACGACCCACTGATGTATCAATATTGGGGATTACTGGACACAGACTGCCTATACGAGGATGTTGTGAATTGCTAATAAGAGATGATAATTCCTCATACATACCATGTGAATTCTTAGTTAGCGAAACGGGACTGTCAATACTGGGCTTAAAGAATTTGAAAAGGCTTAAAGTGGAGTTGTCTCTCCTAGTTTCTAAAGAAAATTCTGATGCTTTACTTAAAGATTCCATAGCCACGTGTGCTAAGTGCAGTGGAGGTATGAAAACTGCTATTGATTCTATTGCCGCCTCAACATTTAATGAGCTGGAGAGGGGAGTAGATACCTTTCTACTGCAATATAGAAATGCCAGACATTCAGTGACGAAAGAGACTCCATCAAAACTATTAAAAGGAAGAATTCTTCGGTCGAATATGAGATGTTTGGAGTCTGCAGAAGTTACACATTATCGTGGCAATGATGTTCGACCATCCACGGGGATTGTTCTGAAGAATGTTGGGAAATCTATGGTGCGACTTCAAGATATCAATGACTTAAGTACACACAATCGACATGTTGATCAAATACAATTCCAGGAACCAGGTGAGTCTGTTCCGATTCCGGTTGTTAATTCTAATACTAATGAGAGCATTCTAGATAATACAGAGCCTTTATCCAATACACTGTCGGACAGACACAGGATGAATTTGAGAAGAAGACGTACAATTGATTACAGACATATACATTCCAATTTAAGCTGTGGCGGATGTGGTGTTTGAATGAACTAGTAACTTCTTGTTGTTGTGAAATGCTTGATTTCGAATTCTAAATACAATACATTCGTTTGTGCAGATCTTTAATTCTTCATTCATATACTTAATAATAATAATAATAATAATAATAATAATTTATTCTCAAATAACAAACATGTTACAAGAGACATGCCAATTTACAGGCAAGATCAAAATGTTAAGATTAACAACATATTTCTTTTAAAACGGTATACATTTACTGAAACATTTCACAAGATTCATTGTGTTCTTAAAGATGGAATGTTCAATGCGAATAATTGGCGCAAGTTACGAAGGTTGCGTTACGACAATCATCTTATGAACTGAGAAACGATTCATGGTAGAGATAGGTTTGCATATAACAAGAATTGATGCGGTAAATGTACAAAGGTATGGTTGATATTCATCAGCTAATGATTTTACATGTTCTTGGGTAGGGTAACCAAGTCTACTGCAAATATCCAGACTAATATATGAGGAGTGGAATAAGGTTCTGAAAAAAGAGGAATAAAGAAGACGGGACGAGGAGCGGAACAGAAAATACGTTTATAGATAAAACAAAGGTATGTTTACTCAGACTTTTTTAATGTCATTACTGTACACCTGCACTTATGTAGGTTAATGAAGACAAATTATTGGTGAGATAACTATTGGGAAGTTTGTCGAAAGAATAGAGGAAATTCAGAAGTACCAAGTTGTTAGTAATAATGTTGATTTACAAAATATAATAAAGAGGCTCAGTGATATAATTTTTTGTTTTATATATTCTTTTTATTTTTAACTCTGCAGCTCAAGAAATTATGAATGAGCTCTTTTTTAGTATAGTTATCCAGACCAGCTTGTAATAGGATTTCTCGGTAGGAAGTAAAAACCAGTGCAAGGTTACAGACATGAGTTGTAGACGAGGTTAACAAGGAAAAGTAACATCAATATCACTGATTTGTTACATCCTGCCATATCGTAAGGAGCCGGAAGCAAACAAAATGTTCTGCCACACAGACATGGGTAGATTGAGGTTATCGCCCCACCGTCATGAATGCTGGTCAGAAACTCCACCCTCCCTCCTTTTGTGATGTTAGGCTCTCTTACGTTTAATGGTTGATTGTAAATAATGGTCTCTAGTCTACTCTAATTTTTTTTTGTAAACCTTATCGGAATTCACTTTCTCTACTAGCTCCATATTACAAGCCATCCAGATAACTTCGCCAGAGAAAATATCCACGAAGCATATCACACTGATTTTAAGTAAACGAATGGTATGATTTGTAAGATGAGTCAGTCAATAGGTAGTTTGGAAATAGGAAGGACAGGGAGCTGGAACGAGGAGAAGGAGAAAAAAAGAGTTGAAATAATGTTAAAAATTAATGAGTAAAGCGATAAGTTGGTAAGCAGGCAAGGTGTTTGGATGTTAATGAATTGGGGAAATAAAAATTAGTTAAACTGTTAATACGTAAATAAGAAGATACTCACAATTATACATGGTGTTTGAGTTCCTTGTAATTGACAGTAGTTGATCAGCATCTACAGGCTTGTCAATTTGTCTGTCTACTAGAAATAAAAACTAAAACTGCTATGAAGATATGAAAATAATGATTGGAATTTAAAAGCAGAGAAAAGTCACGGTTAACACCTCAAAGGCGTAACCTATTGCTGTTAGTAGGAGCAGGGGGATTTGTCTACCATTTCATGATACATGTATGGGTGGTAATGAGAACACAATATGGTCATAGTCTATAATTAGTTTCTGAGGTTTATCTAAATATTTGGTGGACCATAAAAGAGTGCCTGGGGACTTTGTGTGAGTTCTGGGAATAGTCGATAAATCTCTTTAGAATCTAGCAACAACATGACTAGTTTCTTGAACTTAGTGATTGTGTCACAGATACGGATAGTAATTGGTAACCTGTTCCACAGTAGACTGTGTCGTATTACAAAGAAATTACAACACAATGATTTCTTGTGTTTTGCCGTTAATAGTGTATATGCGTTGTTTCTAAGTCTGTAAGCAGTGTCATGGTTCTTATTAGGGCGGTATTTTACGAGCGAAATGCCATTTATTAGTTTATAGAGGAGCATTAGGTTGTTTTTGAGACGACGGCGCCATAGAGGTTCTAGGGAAAGATGCTTGCATCTTTCTGTGTAGTCGAGGTTATTGCTCAATCCGAGTAGTCGCCGGGTGAAGCTTCTTTGTACATTTTCTACTCGCATTTTGTCCATGATATTCATAGGT
>OX103971.1:43497974-43550058 GCA_944470395.2 Schistosoma turkestanicum
TGCAGGAAGACATTATTCTTTTCGTCCTACTTTTGTATGTGAAGCGTTTTCCTCTTCATGACCAGAGTATAACAGCAGTTGCCCTGAAGCTAGTCTCAGTTGTCCTACTTGTGTCCAATGTGTTTCACTGATGCCGAGCACCTCGAGGTTGTATCTTTTCATTTCTGCCGCAACTTGAAATAGTCTTCCAGTCTCCCGCAATGTACGAACGTTCCATGTACCTAAAAGAATGGTTGCTCTGGTTGTCAGAAGAGGCATTGGCCCTGTGACTTCCGAGGGAACTCGGCTTTCATCACGCGACGTCATAATTCTTCCTGTAACTCCCAGGGCAGAGTTAAAATGGTTTGAATTATTTTTTCTGGTTAGCGTTTTTTTGGCAAGTGAGATTTCAACGGAATGGGGTCGCCAACCCCATGTCTAACCCTCCTCCTTTATCCGGGCTTGGGACCGGCAGTAGCCCCTAAGGTTCTACTGGCGGAGTTAGTTAGAATTAAAGCCGGTAAAATATTAATAATACGAATGTGCGCTATGTCTGGGCGTGCTGTATTTCATTCAACACTTCCTTTTACTTACTGTTTCTTTATCATTGACGTGCTTTTTGATACGACGCTTTCATCACCTGACGTTCCAGGGGTCGAACTTTTACCATGAGGCTCGCTTTTTGACTGAGATTATTGTGGTGTTTGAATGAACTAGTAACTTCTTGTTGTTGTGAAATGCTTGATTTCGAATTCTAAATACAATACATTCGTTTGTGCAGATCTTTAATTCTTCATTCATATACTTCTAAGCATCACAGTGGCGTCGCGATGGAACTTGTAATGGAACAGCTAGATATTCATTCTACTTCTGAAGCTTTTGAAGATTATTTGGAAAGGTTTGAAATCTGGAGTATGACCAGGAAAGATGTCAAAGATGATAAAATTGTGGCTCATTTCCTAACATTCATCGGAAAAGAAGCGTACAGCTTATTAAAAACTTTGGCATATCCAGAAAAACCTATTTCACTTCCCTATGCAATGCTTAAGGAGTTATTATTGAATCATGTAAAGTGCCCTGGTTTTGAATGCCGTGAAAGAGCGAAATTTCATAAGATGATTCGTCAAAATGACCAAAATGTTAAGGAATTCATTCTTGAATTGCAGAAACAGGCTGTCAAATGTAATTTCGGTGATCAACTTCATGTGCAGCTGAGAGACCGATTAATTGCAGGAATTAACATACCTAGTTTGGAAAGAGAGCTGTTAAGAATGTCAAACTGTTCCTTTCAAGATGTTAGAACTGCGTGCATTAACTACGAGGCGTTGAATGAACTTGATATTCAGTCGATGAAGATTTCCAATACTTTGATTAGTTGTCATGATGAAAAGCAATCTCAGGGTCAATCAAAATTGTGTTCGTTTAACAGAGGTTCCTATTCTCGTGTAAAAATGAACGGTGTCTCAAAAAAGAATTACAAAGGAAATCAAAAAGGTGAGACCAAGTTTGGCAAATGTTTATCATGTGGAAAACTTCATTCTCGTTATTATTGTACATTTCGTAATGCTAAATGTTTTAGATGTGGTAAGATAGGACACATTCAAGCAGTATGCAAAGCTACTGTTCATTTTGCCTCAAGTAGTACTAAAGCTTGTAATTTAGATTCCAATAATTCAGCTGATCCTAATGATCATTTATCTTTAACTACCATTTCGAAAGGTAATGCTCATATTCAAAAGCGACTATATACATCGCTTGGTTCATTTCATGACTTTATTGTGGACACAGGCAGTATAGAGTCCATTATTTCATTCAAGAATTTGAAATCGTTAGATCCGAACGTTGTGATACGACCCACTGATGTATCAATATTGGGGATTACTGGACACAGACTGCCTATACGAGGATGTTGTGAATTGCTAATAAGAGATGATAATTCCTCATACATACCATGTGAATTCTTAGTTAGCGAAACGGGACTGTCAATACTGGGCTTAAAGAATTTGAAAAGGCTTAAAGTGGAGTTGTCTCTCCTAGTTTCTAAAGAAAATTCTGATGCTTTACTTAAAGATTCCATAGCCACGTGTGCTAAGTGCAGTGGAGGTATGAAAACTGCTATTGATTCTATTGCCGCCTCAACATTTAATGAGCTGGAGAGGGGAGTAGATACCTTTCTACTGCAATATAGAAATGCCAGACATTCAGTGACGAAAGAGACTCCATCAAAACTATTAAAAGGAAGAATTCTTCGGTCGAATATGAGATGTTTGGAGTCTGCAGAAGTTACACATTATCGTGGCAATGATGTTCGACCATCCACGGGGATTGTTCTGAAGAATGTTGGGAAATCTATGGTGCGACTTCAAGATATCAATGACTTAAGTACACACAATCGACATGTTGATCAAATACAATTCCAGGAACCAGGTGAGTCTGTTCCGATTCCGGTTGTTAATTCTAATACTAATGAGAGCATTCTAGATAATACAGAGCCTTTATCCAATACACTGTCGGACAGACACAGGATGAATTTGAGAAGAAGACGTACAATTGATTACAGACATATACATTCCAATTTAAGCTGTGGCGGATGTGGTGTTTGAATGAACTAGTAACTTCTTGTTGTTGTGAAATGCTTGATTTCGAATTCTAAATACAATACATTCGTTTGTGCAGATCTTTAATTCTTCATTCATATACTTCTAAGCATCACAATTATGTCGATGACATAGTTCTGTTTGGTTAAGACGCTGACAGAGTGCAGTCTTACGACTACCTTAAGCAACAATGCAAACATGTTCGAGATGCAGTCGTCTAATACGAAACATTTAAATACGGCACGGATTGATTTTTGGGAAGTTTTAACAAGATTTCTCCGACAGAAGTCATAAACAATACTTCTTAATGTCTAGAATGATTATTGAGAACCATTTGAGGAATTTTGCCGTAGCTATAGGAATTTGCTTGTGCGCTGCAGCAAAGTCTATTTTGGGATGCAGCCGCAAATTTAAAGCTGGTTGTTCTACCTCGGATGTACAGCACCGCTGAACGATAATTATAGTCTGAGAGATAAGTTGCCAATGGTCCTCAGCTAGGCAAACATTGCCGTTACCCGATTCAGGGAGTGGTCGACTATATGTTTAGTTTTTACCGTGTATAACGTACAACGACGCGATAGAGCTGTACTTTGTTTCCTTCCACTAACCTTCGTTTACTCGGGCCTACCACGAGGTAATGGTCTTGAACTGGGTCTATGGAAATGACTAGCAGTGATATGTCTGCAACAACACAGTATAGTGAATGGTTTTGCATAAACCGGGTTACGACAAACGTATCTTTGATAGCAAGCGACAATCGGTTTTCTATTGCCACTTGCTAATTGTTGACTGTATCTTGGGAACGACCGTTAGAACTTGAGCAAGGGACACTGATGTCCGCGTCGGTGTTATTAAGAAAGCAAACCCTCACCATCACATCAGTAGTGCATAGCAGACGGTTCTGTCGACCGGCTTCTGTTGATGTCAACACGTGCCGGTGGTAAAGTTTCTAGAAAAGTTTGTTATGGTGAAAGTTTTGAAATCGGGGACAGCTATAGGCCTCCTTACAGTCTTTGCGAGACTTACCACAAGCGTTGTGGAATCGAAAGAGAATAGGGTCTTCTGCTTCTTGAGGTCTAGAAATAGATTTTTTCGCATCTAGCCTCTTTAAGGATTTCTATACAGTATTCGACCATGCTGCGTGCTTAGATTGCGAGAGGTAGTGTTGCAGAGGTCAGTAACTTTATTTTAGATCGACCAAATCTTTCCCTTGATGCAACAGACTTTCATGCTAAGGGTTCTGTTTCCGACAGTTTGCATCTGTATTCAACACACTAGTTGTGAAATACCTGTAAAACCCGCTCAGTAGTCCTTTGAGTACCACAGGAATTCGTGCACCTGGGTTAGTCACACTGTGCTCGGGCATGCGGTTTGTTCACAGAAGAGGCAGGCTTCGATAAAGTCAAACTAGAACTGCATGACATGCAAAGCGGAGGGTGTGATAGCTCGAGTATTTCGAAGGCCAATTGTTGTCCGACATAAGCGGTACAACTGATAAGTGTGTGAAAGATTCTAGTAGCAGGATCACAATATTTAGATGTGTAAAATATTTATTAAACATTAAGTATAGTAATCATCAGTGTATGGTTTAATGAAATGGATCATGCAAGGCTCAACAATAAGTAAGCCACGGTCACTGTTCGTGTCGACAGTGTTAAATCCAGTCAAGCCAGAACGAAGTAAGAGTTTCAAAG
Source organism: Schistosoma turkestanicum (assembly GCA_944470395.2). Taxonomy (NCBI): domain Eukaryota; kingdom Metazoa; phylum Platyhelminthes; class Trematoda; order Strigeidida; family Schistosomatidae; genus Schistosoma; species Schistosoma turkestanicum. Next base: position 43,502,245 of record OX103971.1, read on the forward strand.
ACATGACTGGAAGATGGTCGATGTATCAAACAGAAAGTGCTCTAGAATGAACAACTGTTGGATGGAAAGCAAAGCACCAGTTACCTAAACGTGACCTGATGCGGGTGCTCGACTGAATGCCTTTAGTTAGGGTGTGTGCGATAAGACTAATGGGGTGAGCATCTGTATTGAAGACTTGCACAGATACTGGCTTTGTGGATCGATTTGACACTGCAAGCATGTCACGCTAGTAGTACCAAAAATGTTAGAAGAGTTCTGGTCAAACTCAGAGGACATCCATGAGCTATAAAGTACAAATAAAATTAACAAGAATAAGTGAGGTGACTCACACGACCGCTTAAGTAAATATGAAAATAAGAAGTGTATAAACGTCTTTCGTAACCAGCGCTAGGCTCTCTGTAGTTGCTCAATAGTGTGGCTCATAAATGATGCAAGGTAGCTAAAGCCAATCGAGCCTTCTGAATTCGTGGCGAGATTTCGTAAGTCAACGGGCCATCAGCACTGATGAGACTCTCAAGATCAGCGAGGGAGTCAGCACTCTCAACTACTATGGTACGCCTTCCTTTCTTTGCCATTGAGGTTTCCCGACCATGGCTTACCCCAGTATGTAGTTGGGCGATTTCTGCAATGATTGTCCTATCCACCTCCAACTCTTTTACCTAATTTTCTCATCAGCTAAAGCCTCGTTTCTTCTCTCCCACAGTATGTTGTTACTGATGGTGTCTGGCCGACGGATCCGAAGTATTTTGCGCAGAAAACTTTTACAGCAGCAGGCAACAATTTATGTGAATTTAACAGGATCATGTGAAATATTGGTAGTATCAAGAATTATATGCCAAATAAGACCCAGTGATAATGATAAAAATGATGTGTAAATAAGTCAAAAGAGTTCTTGTCATATGTGTTTCTTACATTGAATTTGTTTTTCTTAGTGGCTGGTTGGGTTGCAAAATATAAAATGATATTGATTTGACTTCCAATTTTGACTATAAAGACGCAGTCAAATAATAGTCTGTACTTGTGCTTAACCACGATTTATTTAGTGCTTGTAAGTTGGAGTTTTATTTTGTGGATATATGGGTTGGCAAATTTCCTACGCATCAACTTAGAGAGGAAATAACTGTTAAGTTCTTTTTTCAGTTTACCATCGGTTGGAAATATGACGTTTCCTCTTGAGGGACACAACGGTTAAAGACGTTAGCAGAAAAGGGGGCTGGTCAGTGTAGCGAGAACTTTTGGATAGAGTGCTCGCTAGATAATGTCTGTACATTTGTTTTGTCCTCAATTTTGACTGATCTCTTATACGTCCCTAGTCACAAGGTCTTCGAAGTAGAAGAAATTATTCATTAAGCAGTGTTGGGCTCTGAAAATTCTTGCAAAGTGATCTCTACTTAATGAATACTGGCGACAACCTACCAGAATAGGACCAACACATACCTTTCGTTTTCTAACATAAGGTGTCTTCAGGGGTTTAAAAGTAAGAAATTTGTGTTTGAATTCACCTGATTTATTTAAAACGGTTTAAAAACAAAGAACAACTAACATTAAAAGTATTTAACGGGTAATAATACTTAAAATTTATGGTGGAAATATGATTGCAGCCGAATCATCCTGATCAGCCACTCAACCTTTTCAACTGTTTCGAGGGTCTTAAACAGAAAGCCTGCGTCTATGGACGTGGCTTAGACAAATAGTCGATGACTATGGATTGTCGCTGTATCATTTTCACCCCTCGCAGCTGAGCTCGTTTAATTAGCTATCTACTCGATGAGTATAGTTATATTCGAACGTCGATATGGCTTTGACACAAAACGACTGTAAATTCGATATGCTTGTAAACACCCACGTCTGAAATGCTTTATCAAAACAAGCGAGCCGAATCATTAATAATGCACCTTATACGGATTTCTCGCTCTTTTAGCCCATAAACGCGTCCCCACAAAAATTACCAGGCTTTCGTAGTAGTTGTGTTAAATGTGTGGTAGTCCATAATTAATGTTATCAGAAAATTCATAACGATGAGCCTAAGTATTTAATCAACCTTACAGTTTCCGCCTTTGTAAATTAGGCTCTCTGAAAAGTCCCACTTCACGATAAAATTTGTTAAGTATGGGCTAAGAAGTTGGGTATCTTAGTTTACAAAGTAATCTCCAAGGTTACTCCTTACTTGACTTTCTTTGGTTTAAATGTGCCTCAGATGTCACTTTCTCTAGCAGATTTTGATATCATTTGGCAAACTTCTCAGCTCTTGGTTTTTCTCCCAAATTACTATCTTTTTAAATCGTTCCGGACCAACCATTTTTATCTTATTTCAATATAAATAACCTAAGCACTTTCAAAATATTGTCATCCAGATTTTCTACCATTCTGAGATAAATGCGCGACTATCTTTTCACATTTCTTGTGTATGCTATCAATACATTTGTCGAACTTCTCTTGACTTGTCAGGTTCGATGCAACAAATAGTAGTAGACATGAAAAAATTTATTGGTTAAACAAGTCTCCTTGGTGTACAATTCTAATCACTACAATATTATGCTTCGAAAACCGGGAAGTATCGATTGCGTGCATATATGCAGTCGCTCTCATGACTACTCCCAATTGTCAATCTTTTGACTTCGTCTCGTCCTAATTCCGAAGTTCGTTTGTAAGGTCAACCCATTTGAGATTGGATATTTAAGTATTTAAGTAACAACAAGTCCACCTCGCAACTATAGGCTATAAACTGTTATGAGATTAGGAGGACCAGAATACTCCTATTTACTCAGCTATGCTCGTTTTCCATACCTCGATGTCCTCTTGCCTGCGACTTCTGTACCTGTCTGTCCTATCGTGGGGTTTCACTATACAACTGGAAAGTAAGCATGAAATATAAATTCCCACCGCCAAATTTTACTCTGATGAACCAGTAGTGGCCTCTAATTCCTGCCATAATAATCCGTTGATCCTCAAATACAAATTCCAAACAATGGTACGTGGTGCCAAAGATGGTGACTACTGACTACAATCACTAGATTCTAATGTCATCTGATATATTGATAAGCAACTGCGACATCTACAGACACATATTTTGTTATTCAGTGAAGTTCATCTGCTGATTAGGTTATTACTCAGTGGTAATATATTACCATCTCATCTTCACAGTAAGATTTCTCAAATAGTTTGCTATTTTCGGCTCTATGTTTGCTCAGCATATCTTGGTGGTATGGGTTATCTGATTAGCTTATCTTCAAAAGTGTTCGGTAGTTTGTTTGGTTAGTTCCTAGATCAAGCTAAAAACTAGCGATGACGCGTGCGACGGAAGATTAATCTTGTGTTCATTCCCTTACTGTAGTAAAAAACTCATATGTACTCGACTTTTTTTGGAGAAAGGGGGTTAGTGGCTCTATGCATAGCTTTTTAGATAGAGGAATTCAGCGTTTAGCAGCATTGAAATACAGCTAATGAACTCTAACAACATTTCGCGACAAGTTCGGATTAAACGTTATCTAATAGTGTTCTATGGGTCTTGTAACCTTTTGTACTGGTGATTGTTATACGATCACTAAGCTTTTAGTTGTGAACTCCAAGCAGCGGTAGTACTTTTGAATTTATTTTACTGTTTTTCATGTGCTAATTTATCTGTCCTTTTAGCTCTTGGGTTCTGTTTGTTCGAACCTATGGATGTCTTTGTCGATTTAAGATTTTTATATTAATGGGAAAAACTCAAGTATACTCTGATGCATTTCAAATGACTTCTGTTTTAGTCTGTATAGTGTAATTGTTTTGTTATAGTAATAAATGAACGCACCAATACAACAACAGGTTTCAAAGAATGAACAGACTGCTGAATTTCCTTCGGGCACTGATTCTGTTGCCGTGGAAACATCTATCAATAAGATGGAAGATGAAGATTCACTGAGCCGGTCAGCTTTTCGAAGGGATAGTGGCTCTCGATTAACCACAAAAAAGGTCAAAATTGTTGATCCAAAGCAAAATGTGGAGGTTGAATCAGATGATGAAGATTTATCATCACAAATAAATACTTCGTGTGTTCCTGTATCTGGGGAATCAGTTGGCACTGTGAATTGCGGCCAGTTGATTGATCCGCAAGCTTCTGCTGCTTCCGCTGACCGCAAGAAAACAAAAGAAGAACGAAAAAAAGAGCGCGAAAAGAAAAAAGAGGAGGAAATGTTAAAAAAGTATCAAGCGGAACAAGAAGCCAAACAAAAAGTATCAGCAAAATCGAAATGCGGTCGTTGGATAAAGCATAATCTCAAGGTACTCATAACTCGGAATCTCTAAATTTCTTAACAGATTGGTGAGGGTGGGTATAAATTTGTTTACCGTGGATATGATAGTGTTGAAGCCAGAAATGTTGCATGGTGCGAATTCAAAGTAAGTTAAACCTTTTATTTTTATCATGTAGCGTGAGCATGTTGATACTAAAGAAAAGCGTCAAGCAATGTTCAGAGAAACAGAGATTATGTTGAAGATGAACCATCCACACATAGTCAGATGTTTTGATGTTTTCAGAGAGTGGATTGATATGGAAGATCCAAACAATCAAATTGAAGAAAAGGGAGTCGTAATTGTTCAAGAATTGATGGGCGAAGGGACTCTAAAAAGGTATTCATTTAAATTTCACTGATTCATTTTTAAAATATTACTAGCGTAATCAGAAAGAACTTCTTAGATGGTCAATGCATCCTTAAATTTCCTCTTATTACACGCTGGTGGCATCAGATTCTCGATGCTTTACGTTATATGCATCATAAAATTCAACCTCCTATTCTCCACAGAGATTTAAAAGCTGATAACTGCTTTTTGTATGGCGCATCAGACGAAGAATATTTAAACGTTAAGGTTGGAGATTTTGGTTTGGCAACTCATGTGAGCAACAGTGGAAGAAAAACTATGTTGGGTAAGTAATGAGCTGTACTACAGCTTCCTTGTGATTGACTGGTTTTTAGCACTGGTGACTTAATATAATTTTCTTAACTCTGTTACATTTGAGATTTTACTGGTGATAAAAATCCTGAAATGATTATTCAAAAAAGTAATATTTAAGTCGAATATTCTGTTTTATTTCTATAGTTGTCTGGTTAAGACAAATATATTGTAAATTACGTTGAAGTTAAAAAACCTCTACAAACCTTTTGGGTAAAACATGTAAGGGTAAAAAGTGCTGAGTAAGTAATCTAAACCAGTCTTTATTTACACAAATTCAGGTGTGCAGTTCAACCATGTACCTTATCCTATAACTAGATTGGCGTGATGATCAGGGTTTGTTATACCAGATAAGGGGTGAGCTTTTTCATTCAGTCTTTATTTCATTAATGTTTCAGTAACCTATGAGATCCGAATTGCCCAGTTGGTTATTTTCCAATTAACAATTCAATAATGTTTATTCTTTCAATATTTTGTACATAAGCTTGTTATCCTTTTGTAAGACTAGGTCTATGCTGACTATCGATATTGTCGTTGATTTCGATCCATGTAGTTACTTGTATCCGTTATTCAGCCTTGTAGTGTGTTTCCACTCGACCGTTTTATATTGCTGCATTTAGTTTATCTATTGACATCTTCAAACATTGCTTTGTCCTTCAAACTCCTAATCTATAATATTGAACACCCAACTGAGCCATATTAGATCATACTGATACTAGGAGGTCGTTTGAGAAGCATTGAGACTTAGAATAATTTTTCTAGCCGAAAATTGTGTTGTTGGTTGTAAAGCTTTGTAGTAACATCAAGATTTTTTATATTGTGCTTCATACATTGAATTGTAGGATAAAAATCCACACTAACAATAGCATACTACTTCAATTTACTGATTTTGCCCCAGTCTACAGTCCTTAAAAATGCAAACCTAATACTAACGAAACCAAAACATTTACTAATGGGGAGGTCATTCGTAGATCAGGAAGGCCTCGTCGTGATCGATTCGAAGAGGATTTTTAGGATGACTGAGGAAAAATCCAGTCTATTTATGATCAAGATTGTGCCAAATGAAATGATGCTCGTGTACCCATCCTAGATCTCTGAGAGCTCTAATGAGCCAAAGTAAAGATGTGGATTGTTCATAGCATTATTAAAGCTCTTAAGTGATGACCTACAAAAATGAAAATAAACACTAAAGTGGCACACTAATAGCACCTGATAGTTGTTCTGATTTTACAAGCAGATAGGTGTTGGAAGTTTTATTGTAAACATCCTTTTGGAGTTAATATTGTCCTCGTCAGATTTTTCAGGGGTGTACCTTCTACCAGGAAGATCACTTATTGACCTAGATAGAATATGCCGATGAGATATTTCTACTCGGTGAAGGCGCTGACAAAATTCAGAGTCTTCTGACTACCCTAAGCAACAATGCAAACATGTTTGGGATGCGACTCTCACCCTCGAAATGTGTAAGCTAATTAAACTGTATGGCAAATTCAGACAAATAGTATGAAGACAGTACCTTAATGATCAAATCTAAAGATTTGATGAGAACAGGTAAATTAGCTAGTTCTATCAAATTCTGAATATGTCATTTTACAGTGCATAAAAGTCATTTATTTGCCGAGCTGACAATATATTTGGGTTTATTTTATTCATGCAAGCTTATAAAAAGTAAATACTTACTGATATAATCGGTTTTAGAACATATAGTTATATTGTAAGGCATATGAAGTATATAAATCACATCTTTAGGTTGTATCATTCTTGTATGTGCTCAGTTTAATACATAAGCGATCAGAGAAACTTGGCACTGACTAATTCTATGTTTGTGTACTTTTATTTACTTGCCAATTCAATTTCTACCGATCCTGTTAATTTTAAATTTTTTAGGCACATTAGGTTTTATGGCACCAGAGATTTTTGATGAGAAATATGATGAAAAAGTCGATATTTACGCTTTTGGTATGTTAATGTTAGAAGTGATGACAAATCGTACACCTTATGATGAGTGTGAAACAGTTTTACAAGTAGCAGCTAAAACTATGTCTGGGCAGGGACCTGACATCATGCAAATGGTATCAAATCCGTCTTTACGTGAAGTCATCAGTGCATGTATTCAACCTTTGACATGTTTTCGTCCTACTGCAGATGAATTGTATTTCCATCCATTATTTCAAGTAAGCAGAAAGCGTATATATATATATATATATATACGAATTAGTTTGTACACTAAAAATGTTATACTGTTGTCTACTGATTAAATTTTTGAGGTTATTTTATTGGAAGTAATTTTCGAATTCTGTTTGATTGCATATGGTTTAAAAATACCTTTGTTTATAAACTGACTTCCAGTAAGTATAAATATATCCATATGAAGTTCTGTAAAATGTTTATTGAGTAGATCTACTATTTTCAACACTTGTTAGTTGAGAAAAATCAAAGTGTATAGTACATATTTTCCTAGGACACTCCAGTTATTGGCGATAAAATGAACTAGTTTTGCTATGATAAGGATGAGTATGTGTAATTTCATGAAGCTTAAAACACTAAGAACAATGTAAGCTTCACCAAACTTTTCACTAACTTATGGAAATATTAGAGAAAATCAAGGAAAAGAAAATTAACAGTCGTATTTCAATGAATCCTGATTTCTCTATAGAAATCACGATCAACAAAAATGACCCATGAAATCTCTTCTGTTCTTATTTAAAATGTTGTTTAGGGAATTCTTCGAATCACTCAGTAGTCTGATCTTTCTGTTTGATCTAGATCCACTCACTAAATTTTGAAAAAATAATAATTTTAATTACATAATGTCTATAGCTCACAGTCAAGATTAAAAATTTAATTTTGATGCTTAATTGCATTTCTTTAGACCTTAACTTCGCGATATAACGTATGACTGAAATTTAAGCCAAAAAATCTGTTCATCAGTTTAAGAAAATGGGTTTTGGAATCACTGTCTTTACCCAAAAGTTCAAAAAGAAATTTGTTCTAATAATAATTTTGGATCTTGAACCTTTAAGGTTTTCCTCTGTTACCTCCGTAAAATTCACACTCCTGGTGGCTTATCTTCAGGATCACACCATATAATTTTGAATAATTTCTCTTGTAACCATCAACTATAAAAAAGTCAACTAAATCACCCATTACCATTCGTATTTGGGCTATTTTCCACATCACTGACCGTAGTGAGGATATGCACTAATAAATTACGAGTCGAGAAATATGACGTCAAGTGATTATCTTATAAATTGATAAGTTTATATTAGCCATTCTTAAAATGGTGTTATTCAAATAGTCGATTGTAAATATGCTTTTTGGTAGTTCACACGTTCGTGTACTATTTTTTTACATACTAGAAATATCAGGAAGGCAACGATTCATGGGTATGTGTATTAAGCATGATTTTATTCGTGGTTTTTTATTTGCTTCCTGTATATCTCTTACAACACTATTTAATGATTTATATCTAGTAACACAATGTATAAACCAATCGTTAATGAAAAAAGTGTGTTTTGCTGATTCATGCTGCTAATTACTATCCCTGTTTTACTCTACACAATGAACAGTAACCGAGCCCTTCTTAATGTTTTTGAACTACAAATTTAAAGATATGATTAATTCTTCTTGAATAATCCAAAGTTTTACATTTTCCTCTCACTATTTCCATGTTTCTTCTATCAGATACTTTACATTTTAATCATAGATTAAATAAGAGCCGATAACTACTCATCTTTCAGTTTCTGTCGAACACTGATTCTGTTGTAACCAATTATTTCCCAATTGATTGTGTCACCGAATCAGAAGATTCAAAGTGAGCATCTGCTTACTTACTCTTGTTACCCCTCGTAGAACATAAACCGTCGACCAGCATTTTCCACCCTGCTCTCTCATGGGCCTTTCTAGTTCTGTCCGATTGTTGTTCATTCTTCTAATGTCTGACCCCATTTCTCGGCTTAATGTGTCCTTTGGTCTCTCACTTTTCCTCTGGCCTTAAAGATTCCATGTGAGAGCTTGTCTTGTGACGCAGTTGGGTGCTTTCTTCAATGTGTGTCCTATCCACCTACAGCGTCTCTTCCAAATTCTTTCCTCAGGTAGAATCTAGTTTGTTCTCTCCCTCAGTAGGTTGTTGCTGATGGTGTCTAGTCAACGTTTCCGAAGTATTTTTTGTAGACAACTGTTAATAAACACTTGTATCTTCTGGATGATGGTTTTCGTAGTTCTCCAATTCTCCGACCCATACAGTAGAACTGTCTTGTCATTTGTATTGACTTTGGTGTTGATTGATGTCTGTTTTTGGTTCCAGATGTTCTTCAGTTGTAGATATGCTGTCCTTGCTTTGCCTATTGGTGCCTCCACATCTGCATTAGATCTACCGTGCTCATCAATGATGCTGTCCAGATGTGTAAAGGTTTTTTCCATCTTCCAAAGTTTCCCCGTCAAGTGTGATTTGGTTGGTGCATGTTGTGTTCTAACGGAGAAAACTGAGCATTTAGATTACTGATATCATTGGCAGTTTCATGAATCGGGTTGTAATTGTCGATAGTTGCACTGAAAATAAAACATAAAAATCATACGATGACCAAAAATAGTCGGCCTGACTTCAGACGTTTTTGAATATCTTGTATGTGTGATGTCAGTTATTGTGATAAGTGAAGGAAGTTTTAAAATGAGCAGACTGATATTACATTAGTCTACTAACATATTCATTTCATATCTATAGAAAACTTACTGAAATCAAAGGTGAATGTTTAAGATCTTTTCAACTCATTTTTTGATTTTAATTATCTCTTGATTGTCTCGTAGCTTTATGTTTTCTGCCAAATCACATTCACATCTATGATCAGCTGTAACACCTTTTCTTTGTTGCATTATTTTTTGGCATTTATACAATATTACACGTTGTCACTATTATGAACCTTCTAAAGCCAATTACTATCGATATGCACATATGCTTATTCGGATTGCTTTCTTAAAAATGCGACAGTCATATTTTTCAGAATTACTATTGGCTAACATGAAACATAATTATGCTTAAATTGTTTACATCAGATTTTATAGAAAATGTCTGACAATTAATCATTGTGTGTATATCTCTACCATTATATTTGATGTGATTGGTATTTATTTCCACTCTAGACTAGATAATAATTCTATTTGTTTTCTGAGCTAATTTTCATCTTCCTTTAATGTGCTCGATCTATTGCTACTACTACTACTACTACTACTACTAATACTAATAATAATAATAATAATAATAACAATAATAATATAATAATAGTGGCTTTATTCAATATTGTATATTCAGTACAATGTGGGATTCTCAGCAAAAAAAGTCAATAACTGTAAACATATATTATGCATAAAGCATTAAGTAAACAAACTGGCTGGAATCTAAATGAAACGTCTTTTTGTGTGGTAAAGATTTATACAATTTTATTAATTAGGAATAAGTTTTTGACTAGGTCAGTTCTTACCACATGTTTGTTGTACAGTATATTTGTTAAATAAGGTATCCTAGATCTTTACCTTTATTTGCGTGCGTGGATTCCTATTGTATCGGCGTCTTGTTCTAACAGGATATAATGGTATTTAGATGAGATAACACTTGACAGGAGTTTACAAGCTTTTAAATGTCTGTGCGCCACCATATTCAAAATGAGTACAAAAAAAATTCACCACAATTTCCGCTAACCACCTTCAGTATTCTTCGCAACCCGGCAAAATCTTTTCTCAAAATCCCTGGAAAGAAGAATGGGAAACAGTAAAGGATGGTAGGTATTAGGCAAGTTTACAAAGGATAAAAATGTCGTGGAATGCCAAGTGCGTGTAAACCAAATGAAAAGCTTGCGACACAACTTCTCGCCTCAATAAAGACGTTGAACAATGAGATTGTGGCGAAAATTTGTAGCTCAGGTGATTGATTGTAATGGAGTTTCGTTCTCTGAGCTTGATGTTTTGTTTATCGAGCTTTCATTGTTCTTCTGAAAAACATCATCGGCACAAACTTCAGATAGAATTAAAGTATCCGATTCTCTGCACGTACGACCGGTCACTTCTATTAACTCTGGCAAACCTTAGAATCTCGGGATAACATCCATTGGATTTCAAAGATTTCAAAGCTACCCACAGATAAAACGCAAACAACTGTGTGATCAACCTGTCAAAAAAGCATCTAACGACAACAGAAAGACACTTCTAAAAAGGATTAAACTACTGCACAAGCGACGCTTTGAAACTCGAATTTTTCGCAGCACTAGAGTCATCACTCAAAACGGCCCGAATAAATGAAGAAAATCAACAGGAATATGAGACAAACCATAGTACCACTCACTTGACGGAAGAGAGCCACCAACCAAATAACGGTATGAAAACGAAAAGCCTTCAGGAAACTCGAAAAAAGGTATGATGTTTCCATAGTTTTAGCGGACAAAGATGAATATATCAGGAAAGCCGAGGAATTACTTGAGGACAGAAGCGTATATGAACCAAGCTTAGCTAAAGAAACTAAATACCCGCTCTTCACCAATGACATGAAACTTCAGAGTCAAAATCTACCAGAGCTCATCGATTTACGCTTAAACACGTATTTCCAACTCAACATTAAATCTGCGAACAAACGAAAGGAAGACCAACATCAGAACTTATCGCAGAAGCCTTGCTGCAGAGACTAGAAACATCGATTTTGCCAGTGAAATATGAACAAAGCCAGTTGGTTATGCATCTGTCGGTTTTGAAACTGGCAAGCTTGTTTAGTAGTTGTGGTCTTGGTACAGATTCAGAGGTAGGAGTTTAGTCTAGAAATGCGCATCGAACTTATTCGTCACCCATTTCTAGGCCGAACATAATATTATGATGCAAGGCAGCAGTAGAATCTAAGGTATTTCTTCTACATTTGTCAGCAAACTAATACGGATCAATATACTCCCTTAGTGTAGGTTGAAGCAACAAACTCAATCATCAATAATTTAGTTCACATGATCCGATTGAAAATCTTGGTAATGCATTTAATTATCATATTCTTACTAGTAAGTAATACTTTACATGAAAATTTGATTTATGAGTTTGTTTCTAGATTACTTATTTCATGCTTGATTTAATAACTTACTTCCCTAAATCCAATTTACATGTTTTTAGTAGTTGCATCTCTGTTAATGTACCACACTGTATGGATAGTTTTAAGAAGGCTAATGTCAACTTCGTTTTCGTTAAGAGGAATCGGTTATATGATTACGTTTTAGTAAAATTCAATGTAATTGAGGAAGACTTTGCTGTTTGTGATTAAATTGGTTGTTAGTTTGTCGATTATCGATTTTTCAAATTTAAAATGCAAAATCTATCAGTTAGTCTTTAAAAAATTTTCATAGTTCCGACTGAATAAGTTGAGTTATAGTTAAAACAAAACGTAGTTTGCAAATCCCTTCATACCTGAATTTATTTTTCCCCTTCAACCTATTTCACAGTTGATGCATTAAAATTTCTGTCCATTTTCCTCATACCTGGGTACTGTCTCATAACAATTTTCTAATGAACACTGGTTTATTACGAGAAATCATCTCACGAGTCGGTTATATTTAATTTAGTTCCAATCAGTGTCGGGGACTATATATTTATAACGTTTTTCGTTCAACTCTCTGTTTATATGCTTAAACACTCGCACTGTAATTAACGTGTATTGCAATTTTTTTCTGTATTCGATGCGTCTAGCGCATTTCATTTAACAAAGACAGTAATTTTGTACTTTTGTAGCCGAAAACATTACCTGTGGAAGTCGAACCGAACTATGATAATGCCACAGATCGTGCAGAGGTCCTGGACCGTTTTGTACGTTCCCTAGGGAATCCAGAAACACGTAACCCAAATTTCAATTTGCGGCTAAGATTTCGTGATAAAAAGATGTTACAAGAGTTAGGATTGGATGATGGTGAATCGCTAGAGTTCGATCTCGATATTTATAAAGCTGAGGATCAAGATATTCCAGATCTAATTCACAATTTGGTTAGTGATTTCATATTTTTTACAATCCATAAAACGCATATTATTTTGCTTCTTAGATAACCACGTTTTTTCATGAATCCAATCTATAAAACCAATTCTCCATTGAATTTCAATAGTTTAACATGAAGTGCATTGTTTCTCTGTCTCTCTCTCTCTCTCTATATATATATATATATATATATATATCACAAAATTTATCTACCCGTCTATGTTGCTACATGTTCAAGTTTTTTATAATGCTGTATTGATTCTAAACTGTGTTATATATGAATCTCTTTTGTTTTACTTTGGATTTTCTGTCTACCTCTCAATTTATTCTTATCTTTCTAACAGTTTTGTGCTCACGTTCTGATACAAATGACTGCAAATTCGTTGAAATCTTATTGATATTTAGGTTATTTTCCGTGTAGGTTGGTGAATGATGCTTGTCAAAATCATCCGACTAATCATGAAGGATTAAGGTTGTTTTATATATATATATATATATAATCATAACTTTCTGAGTTATTTCTAATTTGATTGAAACCGAGGAATTTGATTAGTTGTTGTAGTATGTTCAAATTTGTCCTTCATTTTATAAGGAATTTTTCTTTCTCTTTTTCACCTTGTTGCTATTTCTCTTCAGATCATTTTAGGTCCTATAGTGTCCATTCTGAACTTATGATAGGGAGTGAGTGAAGTAGTTGAGCGTGCTGACCACTTCACTTATATTGGGAGTCTCATCAGTGCTGATGGCCTGATGTGTGACAAAATCTCAGTATAATTACAATTGTAGAACCTTGAGAAAGGTTCCAGGTTAACTGGTTGTAGTTTATCGTTTTTTTTGGTATCATAAAAAATTATTATGATTGTTTTCATGTATTATTTAGGAAGAACATTTTGTTAGTTAATTCTTACTTAGAATAAACTTTCTGTGCATAAGCTCAGGTTTTCTTTCAGTTGGTTGATAATCTATCACCATTTGCTGTCTAGAGCCTTCTCTTTTGGTAACCATTTGGATATCAATGCGTATATTTTCTTTGATGAAACTACTCAGTGAAATTCATGCATAAATATATATGTATATAATATAGATGTTACATCTAATTTTATTTATAGAAATCGTTTAATTCATAATTCTTTTGCGACCTTTACATTTGATAATCTTGATCCTATTTGCAAAGCTCAAATTAGTCTATCGAAATAAGTATTGAAGTTATTTGGTTGCAGCAGGGAAGTGGCTATAGGGGTATAGGTTTTCGTGTGAAGGGCGGGCCAGCGCTCAGGTGTGTGGTGGGGAAACGAGGCGGTCAATGGCGGAGGAAGTAGGCTGACTGGGGCCGGGGTCGGAGGAGGGGAGGCGGGTAGGCCGGGAGGCTAGGGCCGGACGGGGGAGGGGAAAGGCGGGCCAGAGAAAGGGGGGCCGAAGAAGAGCGGGGGGCGGGCGGGGAAAGAGGGCGAGGCGAGGGAGGGGAGAGTAAGAAGAGGAGGACAAAACGGAAAGGGGGAGGGGAGGGGCGATACCGGGCGGGGGGAGAGCGAGAAAAAGGGAGGGGGGCGCAACTGACGGTGCGGCTAACGGGGCGCCGCGGGGGCGAGGCTGGGGAAGGGAAGAGGGCGCAGTGGGGAAAAGACCGTGAGGGGAAGTCGGGGAGACGGCGGAGGAAGGACAGAAAGGCGGGGGTGGGTCAGGGGTGAGCCGGGCGGGGGCGCGACGTGCACCGAGGGGGGGGGGACAGAGCCGGCTCGGCGAGAAAGAAGACAGGGGGATGGGGACGGCAAGGGAAAGAGGGGCGAAGGGGAGGGACCTTTTTACAATTTGCAGAGACTTGGATATGAAGATAAACTATGGCGTGTGTTTGAAAATCCGAAGCAACCTGATAAAAAGATCGTCTCCAATCATTTAGACAAACTTTTCAGTAGTATAAGATTACAAATGCAATTTCTGGTCAAAGTCTTACTAGGTAAACGTTGGAAAGCTATTCTAGATTCACTTGTTCAAGACCAACCTGTACGTAAAAAACAGGAAGGTGCTTCTGCTGTTGATGAAGATGATGAAAGTGATACAGATGCATGTAAGTAATCAAGGATAAAGTGTTTTTAAAAAAATGGGAATCTACTAATTTACATATCTCATGAATCCGAATTGCTGAATTATCTATTTATCAATTAAGAATTAAGTGTTTGATATTTAGTTACTAGATATAAAGTAATATACCTATCTATTGAGTAAGTAGAATTGTAACTTATTATTGTTGACTTTCGTTCTCAAATGTTCAACCACTTTCTCTATTCCGTTCATTTTGGTTTAAGTGATCGAATATCTATCCAAGACCTCAATCGCAAGTTCCAGTCTTACTAAAAGCATACAAATATCTTAATGGCTACTAAGTTGTGTACTTGATTGAAAATTCTATATTTTGTGTGATATTTAACGCGCATCTTTTAAGTAGATATAGATGTTCAATTTCATGTCATTTTTTTTCTGAGAGTGAATTTGTATACTATCATAGTTCATGTGAATGCAAAGACCTAATGATAACAAAACAAACCAAGTCATTAGAATGGATTAATTGCGCATTTGTTGAATAGTTGTAAGATCCTTTCTGTTTGTAATATGTTGATAATTTTTTCAAAACCTCAAGGAAAGCCCTACACCTTAACCATCGCACTGAAATAACGTAGTTTTTATTAAAAACACTCACTTGAACTACAAGTTTTCATTGTTGCAATGAATTTCCCATAAGGAATTAGTAATTCTTTTTATCCTGTCCGCACATTTTTGAGAATAATGTTTTGACTTTCTGTAATGTCTAGTAAGCGTCATTTTAAATGATTGATAGAATAGCTTATCTCCCCATTGTATGAGTTTCTCATCATCATCTTTGTAAATGTTTTATAAAGCATTGCAGCTTCTAACTCAGTTTAGTTAAATATTGTCCTTGATTAATTCTGTAAGCCTGTGGAATTAGAATTAGTTGATATTTATTTAATGTGACATTACATTTTAAACACTTACGTTTTTTTGATCTCTCTATATGATAATGTACAGATGATACAAGCAGCTTCACTATCATTGGGAAGTATAAGAGCAAATGGAATAGAGCTAAAAAGTTATTAGAGAAAGAAATACAAGCTTATAGAAATTCTACAGTAACTGTTTCTTCTGCCGGTTCTTCAAATGTTACATGTAGCGCAGTTACTGCTGTTGGAACTACATCAGTGTCATCAGTTACTTCTACCATTCCGTTTCCTGCTGTAGCGCTGTCTCAACCAAATGTAGATACGACGCATAATCTTGTCAGCGCAAGTGGTCTTGGAACTTCTGAACAGGTATCTATAGTCCCTCCGAGCAAAATCATGTCAGAACCAGTTGATAGCTGTCATTCAAATCTTGATAGTTCTCATCAAGTTTCCTCCACAGGAACTGGTTTGACGTCTATTGGTAAATTTACTGTTACAATTCCACCCAGTGCTACAGCTGCTCCAGCTACTCCTGGTGTTCTTCCGCCATTATTCGTTAATGGGCCAGGACCAACTCCAATTCCAACGCCTATACTGCCTCAACAAAGTGTTGAAATTCAGAATTCTTCGGATATCCCTATATCTCCATCTTCAAATGGTTCAACTTCATTGTATACAGCACCTATTTCTTTGCAAACTGACATAAACTTATGTTCTCGTCGCCCGGTGTCTGACCAAAAGCCTACAGTCAGTACGTCAAACATATCTTCACAGTTATCTACTACTTCACTAGCTGGTGGCTCGTCTTCGCAGCAGATATTTAACCAAAAGCCTCCACTACCATTTCAGTCACAACAGCCTGTTCCATCTACAGTCACTCCTCAAACACAGCCACCCGGTCTCGTTCCAGTTTCATCACCACTGTTAAAATCCGATGTAGATTCTACTCATTTAAATAATTTGGATACTATAGCTCGTTCTGCAATGATACTACAACAAGTACTTCAAGGGATCACATCAACTTCTTTGGCCAATCCACCTATTCCCATAACTGAGTCTTTTTTGAGTTCGCAAGTAGTAAGTTATAGATAGATTTATATTATAGTGTTTTTCGGTATAATTGAAGCCATTTTTATCTTTTTGTTGTTTCTTCTGTTTCTGTATCTTATCCAACTCTTTTTGTTACTTATTGCAATAAAAATACTTTAACAGCCGTTAGTATACTTAGAGATGGAATCGCTATATCCTTACTAATTATCATTTAATGGTGGTTGTTTCTTCCGCCACCAGAACAAGTTTTGGTGACAACTTCAGCGAATCTGTCAATACTTCATCTCTCAGTAAAGTTGTATAAGAAGTTTGTAGGTCTGATTTGTTCTTTTTATCTTAGTGGTTTGTGTTTCATTCCAATATCAATCTCATTTTTTCTCATCGTTGTGCGTTTTCGCCTTCGACAGTGTCTTTATTACAGAAGTAACTACATCTTCTCTACGTGTTTACATCACTACGCAGTCTCAATAAACAAATGTAGTATTTCATGTTTAAGATATTACCAGAAAACTGAGTGATTTAGACTAATACTGTGCAAGTTGCTGTAAAACCGAATGCTTTTACTTGAATGTGCGTTCCGTCGTTGATATCTAGATTTAGATATTTGTAGGATTTATTGAAGTGTAAAAAATTCCAAATGTATTAAATGTCATGGTTTCTCTATCTTAAAACTATGAGTTAACTTCATATTGATTTTGTGCTTGTGTGTGTGCCAGAAATGAATGTTAAAAATGCATGTATATCGTAGTAAATTCTCAGTTATTTTAGCATCTTCATCCTTCTACCTGTCAATCCTCTAAAATATTTGTATCGATCAGTTTGATTTTCGCCTTTTACTTGGTTCTCGTTCATGTGACCGCCTTACATAAATTATGGCTTTATACACGAATTAAGGACATTAGTTAGCCTATATATTTTCTTTTAAATCCTAAAATCGAGTGCTTTTTATTGTTGAATTTTTCTTTTCGTTTAGGAAGGAGAAAATCAATGTCATGTGAATTCAGTTTTTGCATATCCCATGTTGAATGATAATCAATCAATGACGCAACAATTGCATCATTCGTCTTTCATACCAAATCACCAATTTCAATCCCAAGTTGGAACATCAAATGTGAATGATATCGGTACAGGTTTACAAACAATACCGCACAGTTTAGGAGTTAATCAAAGTAAGGTTCAATTGTGATCTCATTATTGAATTTTGTGATTTTGATAAGCTCTGTTCATCAGTTGTGTCAATTTGTATTTTGGATGTTTTCGAAATGGAATATTTTGTTCTTACTTAGTGCGTTACGTAAGAACACAAAATTTCAGAGACTTTATAAATATATGTTCCAAATCCATCTCTATCTTCTTCGGTTAGGTTGTATCATTAGACCTTACACAAACACTGTGCTTTATGACCGAATATATCAGCTAGTAAGTTTTATATTATTAAATTAAATGAGAATCGGATGTTACGAATTATAAACTGGTTCCATTTCCAATCAGTCAACGTCAACATAGCGATACAGAAATATGCATGGTCCAACTTACCACATCACATTAAGATGAGTTGCAATTAGCAACATGAGTAGTAAAGGAGTCGAAATATTGTATTGGCGATTATAATGAGAAAGAATGATAATAGGTAAATTATGGTTTCAAAAGAAAATGAAATAGATATGTATGAATGAATTCAAGATCTAGAGTAAGATTAAGAGGTTTAGAAAGGATTTTATTTGGCCTCGTGTGCTTCTAGGAGTGTGAGGGCGGATGTTCCTTTCCGGCTGCCCACCCTGGCTCTGGTTGTCAGGAGAGTCATCGACCTCGTGACTTCCGACCAAACTTTGTTTTTATCATGAGGTGTCATAACTCTTCTGAATGAAGACCTTCTAACTCCCAGAGCAGAGTTTAAATGGTTTGAATTATTTTTTCTGGTTAGCGTTTTTTAGCGAGTTAGTTTTTTGCGGGATGGGGGTCGCCAACCACAATCGCAACCCTCCTCCTTTTTCCGGGCTTGTGACCGGCAGTAGCCTCGGCAGGTCTGCAGACTGACTGACTGACTGTAAGATTAAGAGTGCATGTATCTGTACCGTTGTGACCAATGCTGGGGTTAGTATTACAGTTCAGTATATCCAGTTTATTAAGGTATGAATTGTTATTATTATTACATTCAAGTATATGTGTAAAACTTACCAGTGTATAAGATCATTTACATGTTTTGTTTACACATACTATTCAAGATGATAAATTTATAAACTACTTATAGCTGAAGGAGAAACGAAACGCACTAGTAAAATTAAAAAAAATAATTATTTCTATCCGTAGTCATCGTCATGCAACTTTTCTTTTAGATCTGATATAGCAGCAGATATTTTTCTGCTTCGCTAAAAAAACTAAATATAAGTGGACTGAAACTAAGCGTCACTTCATAACATTGGCATAAAAAGGCTGAATAGAAACTTATTCTCTTTAATTTGAGGAAAAAAACTCTCAAACAGTTTTTTTCTTTGTATGCTTGTTATGTCGGCTGGTTTTCGTCCAGACTGATATACGCTTAGTGTTTAACCCTCATGTGTATATAGTGAATCGATCGCCTTTCAGCTTTCAAATCTTTTGTTTATTATTTACCATTTTGGTCACTTGATTTGTACTACTTTTACTTGTTTACAGGACTTGTTTATTTTTCTGTTTCTTTCTTTTATTCGATTGGAATTTCGGTTTTCTTTTTATGTAATCTTTCAATCTGTTCACATGTTTTGAACAATTATTATTGTATTGATTTGTAAGTACTTTATGTTGACAGTGTTCGTTTTTTCCTTGCACAAGTTTATATCATCCGGTTTACACGATTTATAAATAATGAATTTATCAACTGGCAGTAGTTTTAAGCTTATAATTTATGAATTATATTTTTTTTTGTATCACTTTATTTTTGGATAAAAAGTAAATACTTTTCTTCATATTAACATGTTATTTAACCAATTGCATTCATAGTCAAGATCTGTTATGACACTGTTTACGTTGCCTGCTTTCATTACTTTTGTCCTCATAGCTACATGTATTGTATAACGTTAGGGCTTGTTTTATGGAGTCATTTTTTACGTGGTATAATACCGGTCTAACAAATGTACAGATTAAAAAAATTCTCAAAGAGCCAAGTTCAAAATATAAGATCAATGAATGGATTATTGAGTGCACCGCTAAGTTATCTCAAGAGCTAGAAACCTCTGTTTTTTTTCATTCACCTGATGACATAGTTCACAGGTGTGGACCTTAAGTGAATGCTCCAAGTCGTCAACAAAGACGCGGATGTATGTATTCGTTTTTCCCTCTAAACTTCTAGTTTAGAACTGCCTCATTCTAGTTTGCTCTGTGGTTTAAATCACACATTTTTATGTCATAATGTGTATGTTCACTTTTTTCACAATTTTAAAGTTTCACCAGAAACTACAAATAGATAGTTTCTCGCAGTAATAGTTTATTACTTTCCTGTAATATAGTCGTTTTTTTCCAGATTTCGCCCGACCGTAGCTGCTACCTTAACGTGGTGGTCGGGCTTGCCTACGGTCATAACCCAACTGAGCTACATTGACTGGAACATATGTTCCTGTAGGTCCTACCACGCCAGACACGTTGATTGGAGAATTATGAGACTAAAAGCAGCAACTCAAGGTCTGACGGTGAAGTCGTACTGCTCATTGTAGAGCGGTGTGACAGCAGTAAGGTGCATCCCTTAGACAACCAGCATCTGCAGCCATGCTGCCTTTGCACAATAGAAGGAAGGAGTTAGAAAAGGTTGATCCTAAAATTGTCACACTTCACCTTACCACATGGATTTCCATCTCCGACGGTGAGGGCATTTGAAGAGCGGATTAGACACATTCAACTCGTCCCAACACTTCCTCATAACTATCTTCACAATCAATCCTTCTTTCGTACATTTGTCACCTAGTGTCACTGATGAAAACGATTCGATTTCACAAAACGTTATTCCTTATCTCCTGCAACCTTACTCTAAACTACATGTTCAAACTTTAAATGTTCGAATGTTGTGCCAAATAGGTCAACAGTCTTGCCTAGCTAGAACTCCAGAATCTCATGCCATCGATGTACGCTGCGCGCTTACGGAATCTGAGTAGCTTCATTCATTTGATCTACTTGTTAACATAGAGAGCCGTCTGGATTTACACTTCGTATGTCTAGAAGCCCCACTATTGTTCCCCGTGTCCTCGCTGGCGTTGGTGGTGCACTGAGTTTTAGGGCTGAACTTGCTCTATTATACTGGATCTCAGTAGATAGTCACTTAATAGCTGTCCGACTAAATGGGACAGTAAGTTCTCTGAAAGATAGGAACGCTCGCCGTTATCTCTTTGTTACCTCTGCCTACGCTCCCATCGATTGCAGCTCGGGTGCGGGTAAAAGATGAATTTTACTGAAAGCTTTCTAACCTCCTTCAAAAAGTTAGGCACTCTGATGTAGCTATAGTAGTGGGCGACTTCAATACTGAAATCGCTGGACTAAGCAATACTAGAAGACACCTGGGTAGATTTTATGGTGTCAAGGCTGAAACAACAGATAATAGCGACCATCTGCTCAACTATAATTAGACAATCGCCTATTATTAGCAAATACTGAATTTAAGCATAAGGAACAACATCTCTTAACATGGCGACCTTCAAAATCAACCTAACGATGAACCCTACTTAACCCCATTACTATCAGCCACCGATGAATAGGCTCCACTGAAGACTTCCGCTCATTCTGGAGCACTTGTTTATATTCAGATCATGATTTTATGAGCGCGTATTTGTCTGCGTCTTACTGGACATAAGTTAGACAAGAAAGAAATCCCCAAAAGTTCTGCTTAACGGTAGCAAAACCGAGAGTATATTTCTAGATCAGCTAGAGAAAAACAGATAGGAAGCCATGTAGTAAGTGATGCTCACCCCGAGGCAGCTCGGAACGATGTCCAGAAAGCTATGGAAACAGCAATGATTTCTGCTTGTAAGGTAAACCGTAAGGTCAGGGAAAAGCAGTGGATCTCAGTAGCACCTGATGAATTTATAAGTACTAAGAAACTCATCCTATGTGGCATTGAACATACCGAAGAGTGTAGTCATCTTAAGCACAGACTGACTAGAAGCCTACCCAATGATCGCGAACAGTGGTGGGTAGAGAAAGCGAGAGAGATGGAAAAAGAAGCAGCGATGAGCAACAGTAGATAGCTATTCTGACTTATCAAGGAAACCGGTGTCAGGAATCCGACCGTAAGTGAAACTGTCTTGGAAAAGGATTTGGCTATTATTCACTCAGTCCAGGCGACTGGATCGATGGGCAGAACATTTCAGTTAACAGTTCGATTGGCCCTTCAACCACACTTCAGTTACCCACTGTCTGCAGTCAATGTGAATAGCAAGTTAGTGTAAGTCTTCTGACACCTAATTAGGTTGCAAGATTATAGACCATCTAAGGCGAGTCAACGACGCAGATCTTGGTAGATTAACCCTTCGAGGTTTTCAAGGATGGGGGTCCAGTTTTAGCAGTTATATTGACTAAGATCTAAGCTAGTATCTAGGAACTGGACGTCATGTCATCTGACCAGTCTCAATTCTTGGTTGCCGCAGTCTGTAAGAAAGGACAAAAGTTCTGTGATAAACACAGAGGAGTCAGTTTAACTAATAGTGTCCGAAATAATAGCCTCAGCGATACTTGGACGCCTAAACAGAGATCCTGAAAAGCACACTCTAGAAAACCAGGCT
The DNA here is from genome assembly GCA_944470395.2 of Schistosoma turkestanicum. Taxonomy (NCBI): domain Eukaryota; kingdom Metazoa; phylum Platyhelminthes; class Trematoda; order Strigeidida; family Schistosomatidae; genus Schistosoma; species Schistosoma turkestanicum. The sequence goes on from OX103971.1 coordinate 43,524,909, forward strand.
GGTTTGTGACCTGGATGTGGCTGCATAGGCCGTCGATTCACATTACATCAGGTCTTGGAATACAGACACACATCCAGACGTCCCATAATAGTAGTATTTCTAGACCTTGAGGCGGCATCTGACTCTGATGACCGTGAGGTTTTGTAGCATTATCTGTCACTGAAAGTTGTACCAAAGAACTACACTAACCTTAAAGAGGTCCTCTACTCGAAGACTACAGGTTGATTGAGAGCTTATGGCGAACTGTGGTGTTCGTCAAGGTGCCCACTTTCTCCATTTTTCTTCAAATTTATCATTGATGTGTTTTTAGATACAATACCTTCATCTGACTTTTTAGGAGTTGAATTTTTACCAGGAGATTCACTTGTTGACGGAAAGTATGCTAATGACAGTTCTACTCGGTGAAGACGCTGACAAAATGCAGTTTTCTGACTACCCTAAGCAACAATGCAAGTATGTTCGGGATGCGGTTTTCCCCCTCGAAATGCAAAATGTTGCTTCAAGATTGGGTCGTATCGGCACCTGAACTAGTGATAGGGAGTGAAGCAGTTGAACGTGTTGACTGCTTCACTTATTTTGAAAGTCTTATCAGACCTGATTGTCTATGAAACCTCAGCACGGATGCTCGTAAATTCTTGGACAATCGAGTAAGCAGTGCTGTTGTTAGGAATCGGGTACTAGGTAGGGATGGCAGATCAGTAGACGAATAAGTGAATCTTCATGAGTTGAGGTGGTTGGGACATGTGTTACGAATGCTTGACCACCAACTGCCTCGACGAGCGGTGTTTTGTAATGTAGAGGTAGGCTGGAGGAAAGCTGGGGCTGGCTAGACCAAAACATGGTACAAATCGGTGAAGTCACTGACGACTGAACTAAGCTGTGTTAGTCGGTGTAGACTATCTGGTTGGGGTCCACAAGACAATAGTAAGACCTAGAATGACATGGCTCGAAATCGTTTGCAATAGTGCAGGCGCATGCACTCTTTGTCTTGTCTTAAATCTTCTGGATTCCTCATCACCTTTATTATTTTTTTTGAAAGTGTATTTCACTAGATTCTACTTCTTGAATAATATCTTCGAACCCTAATCTTCTCCATTATCGCTAATACTTCTACTACCTCTACTACTATGGGATTTGAATTGACAATTGCATCTCTTTGCTAATGTGGTACGGCAACATGAGCTGATGCTCGTACGTAAGAAGTTCTACCTTGTCGCTGGCTTTAGCAGACTGTCTGGTTTTTCAATACCAAGTAGATTGACATAATCCGTTTTTTCTATCGAAGATAATCTGTTTATTTCTTAGGATTTTCATGATGTATATTTCCATAATACAGTTAACTTCAATTATTGTAATCTTATATACTGCTAAAATTTTGTTGTATGAGGTCAAATTACTACTCCATTTTGTCCTCATTATGCTTTCCTTAGTTACAAATTATGTTCTTGAAAATAAGGCAAACTAAATTATAACGTTTTAAATTAGTTTTTATCTTGATTCTTATTTATAGAAATATGACACATTAATACCTTTACTATTTATCATATACACAGAACGTAGGTGCAGTGTTGCACAAGCAGTTTTATTTTCATTCATTGATTCTACTGTTTACAAAGTAATGCGGATTAAACAATCTGTCGACTGGATATCACTAGCCCCCATACAAGTACAATGTGATTCTATATTTACCACATATTACTACATTGAATGACATTTGACGCTTATCATTCAATAATTCTATTTTTTTTTGGTTCACTTGTTTATGGTTTGTTTGATTTTATTATGTGATGGATGACATTCAACACTGTGTTATTATCATTTTGTCTCCATAGGTGAGAATTTCGTTCAGTCAGAATCTGATAATCTCCAAAAGACTGATGTAAGTAGTCTGTCTACCTCAATAAATATTTTTCATTTTTATTTTGTTTATATTGAAGAACTTTCCTAAAATGTCTACCCAAAATACATTATCATTAATCATTATCATCATATATTTACATCAGTTAATTAAAAAAACAGAACAACGAATATTCCCAATTTGACCAGTCTTGAAAAATAAAAAAATACAGATAATATTTACTGAAGATAAATAGGTTCATTTTCGACAGTAGAAATTTATAAAACGCACAAATAATATTGAGCAGATTTACAATTATAACGTGTAACATGATTTACAGCCTTCTTAGAATTAAGGCGAAGGAAATGGTTTACTGAAACGTCAATTACTTATTAAGCATTGAATAATTTGTTTTTTAACAGCAATAAGAACAAAGACATTTAATCTATATTGTACAAAACAAATTACGAATTAGTAAGTTTTTCAGCTATTTTTAAGGATCTAAATAGTTTCACGTAAAACCTATTTTTGTGGTTGATCATTTTATTCATTAAATCCTGTTCTAGTTCAGAAAGTGTTTATTTTGTTATGTTTTATTTAAAAATAATTTTTCTAGCAATCTCATTCTCTGGTTAATTCAGAGCATGCTTCATTGATTAACCAACTTACAGAAGTTATTATGAATAGTGCTGCTGCTCAAGGATTATTATTAAATGGAAATACTCAAATATCTTCAGTGAATGCTTTGTACAACGACTCTCAACAATCACAACAACCAGTATTGAGTAATCAAGCAGCCCTATCGAACTATGTATCTAGGCAAAATTCAACACAACAACAAAATCAGCTGGAAAACGTAGCACCTATAGTTAAAGTGAGTTTTCAGTTTGTATGAATCATTGAATGGGAACTAAATGGTCTAAACATATCATACTCATCCCAAAGCATGAACGTACTGGGTTCAGTCTCAAGCGGAATCACTTATTCTATGCTAGGATAAAACATTTGTCCAGTAATTCCCAGTTTTCAATGATTGTTTAGTTGAAGTAATTCCATTATGTAAACTACAAAACTTTCAGTGTATTGTTTCTTGAGTGATTTTAAATGCCTAATATATATCTCAATATATCTTCATTTTAGACTGATTCTTAATTATTTAGTCACTTTTTCCAGTGTTTCACACTTAATAGTAATGTATTTCAGATATGTATTCATTCATCTTATTAGGCAAGATCAAAGCATTTCTACCTATGAGATTAGGTTTTAAAACACGTTCTACAAACAGGTTCATAATTAATCAGTATTGTTATGTTAGTTACTTGATCTGTTTACAAAGTTCATAAAGACGTTCATTCCATAATCTATTTCTTAATGATACATGTATGAATATATACGTGAGGTTATTCAAAGTTGGAAATGTGTAGCAACATTGCATTTCGTGTCATCAGCAGCTACTTTCTACTTCTAATATGACTATAAATTCTAGACATCTATGACTTAGTAAAATAAAAAGATAACTATCTGTGTCAGACCAGTATCATGTGCAAAACTGTTCTGAGCTCTTGAATAATCTTATCTTATATTTGACCCAGATTATGTAATCAGTAACTATGTTGCTTCAATTTTCTTTCATTTCGAATTAATTAAAGCTTCTTGATAAATATATTGTAACTGTTTCGTGTATCACTATATCTATTCTATTTTATTCTTTTATATTTCTACAATGCTGTTACAGGGTTTTCTTCATTATGTATCTGTGGATGATTAATTTATCTATTCAATACTTATCTAGTATTTTTTTTCTACTCTTTACTAATTCCTAAGTTTTATTGCCTAACTCTGTCACAAAATATTATCTGTAATATCTCTAAAACAGATCCAATCGTTAGAATTCTGAATGTATATTCCGTGCTAGCTTCTCAATATTAATACCGAAATAGTACTATTTTAAATTCATACTAAGTAGTATCACTAAAGTTTTGATGGTTTTGAAAATTCGTGACTACTGCCTATAAAAGGTAAAATACATGTTTGTATCGTAGCTAGAATATCATTACATTATCTGTGTTTATAAGTCTCGACAACAAGTGTATGTTAGTAACCGTTCATAGTTTCTCTTCATTATGGCACTGACTGTTATTCCACTAATGTTGATTTATTCGAAGTTTTGATTCATTCAATAAACTGATGCTTCAGTATTGTTCAGGTGATTGTGTTGTAGATAAACTTTAAATCAATCGCTTGTTGAAAACTCAGTGATTTATGCATAGATGGTAACTTTTGTGCTTATGTGTTAATCTGTTTGCAATTTATGTATTGGATATTCAATCTTTTTATTTCAGGTTAATCTAATCTTTCTTTCTAAACTAAAAAAAGACGTCAATCTGTTTAGCACCACCAATATAAGCTTTTACACAAAGGTTTTCCTTTACGATGGGATTTGAGTGTGACCGATTTGGTCACAATACGCTGCCTTATGTAAATGGTCGTGTACTAGATAATTGAAATCAAAAATAGTTATTCATTTTAACCCATCAAACGTAAATTTGTTTACTGGACATGTACTGAAGCTAGTGGTTTTATTTGTCTTCTAGAGTTGAGATGCTCGTAATTGTATTCCATCATTTTAAATCTTTTGAAAACAATTGATTTCTTAAACAAAGTAATTGTTCATGTAAACAGATCATAAAGATATTTCAAAATAGAAAATTAGTTTGAGCACAGTCTACACTTCAGACAAAACAAAAAGAATAAGAATCAGCATTGACCTATATAATATATCAGCACTAAGCATGAACGAAATGAATCATTAGAGTTGAATAAATGAACCCAATTATGACATTTGAAATTCAAGAGACTGTAGCGCATTGATTGATTTTAAAGTATGTTCTCAATTAGTGATTTCTTTTTCATTACAAAGGTCTTACAGAAAACATTTAAACTTGTATACATGATTCCCCAATGCTTGTCATATTTCACTAAACTTTGTTAGTGTTTCGTATATCAATATCAATAGCATTTCACAATGCGCCCGAGTTGTGGACTACTGTAACTTGGTTGTAGACTTTTTAAACTATCCGTCAAAGCGTTTCATATGACGGTCTTGTTTATCTCACTGATAGTTTACAAAAGTTTCATTAAATTTCCCTTGTTATTTTTTTGTAAAATTGTGTGTTTAGTCTCATTGGCTTCGTTAATTAAAATAAACCAATATTAATTAAAATGTTCACGTAGAAAACGGTTCATCGTTCAATTTTTCACTGGCTTTATTTATTTTCCATCTATGCAGTAGGATATCTTCAATGTAATTCTTCTGCACTTATTGAAATTTGTCTCAATGTGATCAATGTCATTATTGTAGTAATGCAAAATGTTTGCTTGTTTATAGTTGCCGATCAGTTTTCGCTTTCAATATTCTCGTATTCCTTCATTCAACTTAATTTGAATCATAGAATCTCTTTAATAATCTGTATGTATGTATGTATGTATGTATGTACTTTTGTATTCAATTTTCTAATATTAATTCTAAATGATATCCTAATTCAACACTTATTTTCTCTCAATGTCAATTATTATTTTTGTAGCCAATGGAACGTAAAGCAAGAAGAAAATCTCAATCGAAACCAAGATATATTTTACGTGTTACTAAGATTGAACGAGATACTGAAAGTTGTGAACCTGGCAATTTAAGACCAACATTTTATTTAGAAATGCCAGATATGAATAATCCAAATAATGAATTATGGAAAATAACTTTTCGTTGTAATTTATCTGATACACTAGAAGACATAAAATTGGTATGTTTCTTGTGTATTTTCATTGTTGTTGTTGTTGTTGTTGTTGTTTTTTAAATTTCTTTTCATTTAAAATGTTAACTTCATTATTTGTACATCCTATTTGTAAAGTTTTGCACATAATCCACTCATTTTAATTTCATACTATTATTTCATTGTTAGTCATTAGGTTTTCCTAATGAATCAATTTTATTCTTTCAAATAAATTGTTTGATTTTTCATGCTCCATTTGTAGATGATGAATTTCTATTCACTCTTAGACTGAATATTCAATAGTTTTTCAAATGTTTTTCTTTTTTCGATAATGAGGAATAAATGTTGACATATTTTATTATTGGTGGTAAAAATTTGATTTTGTAGAGTAAAAAATCGTTGTTGTTCAAGCCAATGGTGAAAAGTGACATTTGCTACGTGATTTATAAAGAGCTATGAGAATTTGAAATAACTTTTAATCGTTGAAATTTTTCTGTACAAATAGTAATGATAATGAGAATTTGTTGCTAATATAACTGACTGGCTTCAACTTAACAGTTATTTTAAATTCGGGTTTATTGTACAATTATTTCGTTGTGGGTGAAGATACTACTTAGTTTTTTTTAATATACTAGGAGACAGTTGACCACAACTTCATGCTTTTTTTTTAACCTAGATTCAGTTCATGATGTAAATTACATACTGAACAGTTAACAGAAACCTGCTGTGCTAATAACTTGTAGTTTTATAATCTCAAAAAAGCGTTTACCATCGAATGTATTCAGTATAAACTTTTTAAATACCGAATAAGGTGCTAATCTATATGCATATGCTTGGATCACATGTATTTTCATATAGTTCTGTAGAAATGTCGAACAACTACGTACAATAGTGTAACACTGTACGGTCTCAATTGTTGATGCTAAGGTTTAAAATATCGGATTTACTTGGAAGCTTTACTTTTGTATACTGTTCTATCACCAATTGAAGTAAACGAAGTGTTCATATTACCATTTGTGATCTAAAAACTGTTAATTTTTTGCTGTGTCCCTAGTTCGTGTATTGACGAAGTGAATATTGATCCTTAAAAAAACATATTATTAAAATTGATCCAATTTTTAGACATTTGTTAAAACGAATGATTTTTATTTTCTTGGTATGCATGAGAGGTAACTGAACATACAATGGTGATTGCCATTACATTAAAACTCCACTAGATTTACAGTGTATTGTTATTTTTTCTCGCAGTTATTACACGATTTATCTTAGCAATGCCTGCAGTATTTCATTATCATTTATATATATATATATATATATATATATGCTACTTTAAATCACTTGAATTGGTTTTTTTGCACATAAGACAATAATAATATCTACTAAAATTAAGATTTCGACATACGATAAACATAAGTAATGGAGATATAAGTAACAGCAGGATTTAGAAATTTTCCATGTAACGGCTACTATATTTATGTTCAGATTGTAAAAATGTATTATTATTTTTTGCTATAACAATTATATAATTTAATACACTAACAACTCAGATATTTAGTGAGATGTTCATATATTTTGTTACTACACTAAGATTACTGATATTTTAAAGTCTTGTGGTAAAAATTCTTTTATTTAAACATTTAACTTTTATAGTTCCAAGGATCTGATTATACTCCTGCTAATAAGGATATTGATCGCGCTGCTAAAGAAGGAGTTATGAGCTTACTGGAGGCTCTGCGTAATGACGTTCATTCTGTAAAGTTAAACCAAGATTATATTTTCTATCCTCAACCATCTACCGTAGGATTTGATCAGATAAATCGTCTACCTAATACTATATCGAATACATCATTATTTCAATCTAATATACCTACCAACTGTAATTCAACTAATCAATTCAGTAGCAGTGGGTTTCAGAATACAGATAATACTTCACCGTACACATCAACACTTCCGTATGATAATCCAAATTTTATTTCCAATTTTGAAGAAATTCAACCATTAGATTCTAAAAGTTAGTTAAAGCGTTGTATTAAATTATTCCCAAGTTGAAAACTGTTTCCAATAGCCATCTTAATTTTACCATACCATGCCCATCGGTTATTATAATTTCCTTATCACTTTTTAAATTTCTCACTTCTCAAGAAGGTATACTCATCATAGTCTATCTATATTTCAGTATAATGAATAAATGTTGATTTTATTTGTCGGCATTGTTCTGATTAGTGCATGCTTTGGTTGAGTTGTTTTATTAACAAAAGATTTAATCTTAATTGTAAGTTTTAGTGTTTTTTGAATCGCAAGCCAACAGTTTAGTCGATCAGGATTTGATTCTGACTAGTTTGGTTTCGTGTGTTGTTACGGGTATGAAGATGGATGTCATTTTCCTGCTGCCCACATTGTGGAAGTATATTTCTTGAAGAATCTGAAAAAGCAGTTCGATTAGTGTTGGTCTTAGAAACCTGTGAGCATGATAACAGAGCCCAAGGGACAACTGATTGAGGCCGGTCAGAGACCACCTTTTCATGTGAAGTTTTGAAAGTGTTAGCTCCGCTCTTCAAATGCCCTTACCGTCGGAGATGGAAATCCGTGTGGTAAGGTGAAGTGTGACAAATTTAGGGTCAACCTTTTCTAACTCCTTCCTTCTATTGTGCAAAGGCAGCATGGCTGCAGATGCTGGTTGTCTAAGGGATGCACCTTACTGCTGTCACACCGCTCTACAATGAGCAGTACGACTTCACCGTCAAACCTTGAGTTGCTGCTTTTAGTCTCATAATTCTCCGATCGACGTGCCTGGCATGGTAGGACCTACAGGAACATATGTTCCAGTCAATGTAGCTCAGTTGGGTTATGACCGTAGGCAAGCCCGACCACCACGTCAAGGTAGCAGCTAGGGTCAGGAGTTTAGTCCATAATGCGTATTAATTGAATTGATGTGTATTGTTTTATAAATCCACATTTTTATTTACATATATACCTGTTTTTTTGTTAATATCTGTCTTTAGATCTCGATGATGAAGACGAATTCAGTGAAAATTCTAGACCAATCTCTCCGGTCGATAATATAAATCAACAAATAAATTATCCTTTTCTTCCTGCAGCCAGTAACGTCGAATTAATCAACAAACCTAAAAATAATATAATGCCTCAGTGTACGATGTATTACACTGCTTCTTCTTCTTCTGCTATAGGTTTGCCTACTTCGGAATCAGTGGTTAGTAACAGTAAGATTAGGGGTGATCTTGGCCATATTCCTGAATACATTTCTGCATCTGATATTTCAAACATTAATTCCATTCAACAGTCTTTGTTACCAATGAGTTTAAACTATGTAAATGATATTTCATCTGTCCCTGTCAGTTGTTTGGAAAATGGAGTCGTTAACCTATTTAATTGCCAAGCTGGTTTAGAAGAAGTTCCTCCGCTTGTTTCACGACTTTCTGAGCAATCAGGCACCGCGTTTACTGGGATTTCAAGATCAACGTCTTGCAATGAGTCAACAGCTCGTGATCCAATTGTCGTTTCTCAACCAGATAATGTGGCTCATCAGTCATACAGTACTCATCCTTTACACAATATGACAAATTTGAATCATACATCTGTATGTAATCAGGGCGGAGTTGGATATAATTCTTCTGTTTCTTTCACTCCGGAGGAATTGGTAAATGTTACTGTCACTATTCCTGCCTATCTCGAGACTACTTTGAGGGTTTTGGTTTCTAACTTATGTTCGAACCCTTCTCATGCTTGCGTACTGATACCAACCATGGAATCTAATGAAATCTCATCATTTTATCATTGTTCTGGTGTGCGAGTAGTTGATATACCTGATGGACACATGTTTGTTGGTATTCCTGGCAATCGACGCATGCCCTCTGGTACCTGTTTACACAGCACTCTTTTGACAGCTGTCGAGAGTAATTCAGAAAAACTCTTTGTTCTCGCATCTGATACTAATTTTGATGATAGTCTTTCAGGACCGCACATTTACAGGGTTCCACAAGACTCAGCTCTTGTTTTAACTCACACGGGAAACATTCAGTTGTTAGACAAAGCTGCTCTTGTTGTTCCGGTCTGTTCAACGGAGCATTCTCATTCTGTCAGTCCGGCAAGCTCTCCTGTTCACGAGTCGGGCACACATCCAGTCATATCATCCGTGTATGTCCGAAAGTTGCCTATTCCTTCAGATATTGATGCACTGAGCTTTGATGATGTTCTTGCTCTTTTATTGGCGCTACGTGATGCACCACATGGTACTATGCAGTCTTATCACTCAAACGTTGTTGGTACGACTACTGATGGGGAAAATGTTGGGATAGAACCAAAGACTTTGTCATTTGATGGTAACCCAGGACCTGAGTGTCTAAGTCGCCGATCATCCGCCGCTACTACAATACTCCCTGCTGCGCCTAATTACTACCCAACCCAAATGCAGGCTATCCCTACATCTGGAATTAATCCTAACCAGCTGTCATTAAATATGGCGAATCAGCAACAAGTGCAAAGTCCACTTCAGTCTGGATTAAATCCAGCTCCCCAGTTTTCACTCCCTGTTTCTATTGGTCAGCAACCAATCAACCAAGTACCAGGCACAGTTTGTTCTAATGTTGTTCATTCACGACCTTCCCTGCTTAATCAAATTCAATCACTTATTCAATCTGTGAACCAACCATTCTCTCTGCAATCACTTCCTAATTCTTCTATAAAATCTGGTACTGCTTACATAAATCAGTCAAATATGTCGGCAGATAATATGCAGTCAGTTCAATCTATCGTTGCTCAAAACCAACTATCTTTACCACTCTCAAATAATTTTTCACAGCAACAATCATTTCCGACAAAATTATTGCATAATCAAATGTTAGCAAATAGTCAAAATCAAGGCAATCAATCCTGTTTCCCCAGTTTACAATCTCAACATCAGCAAAAAGCACAACAACACCAGCAACAACATTCTGTTTTATATCCACAGTCACATTCTCAAACTCAGTCAACGTCTGGACAACCAAAAGAATCACAACAACAAACAACAATGCAACCAAATACACAACAACTCATCCAATTATTATCAGCCCTCAACACTCTCCAAAACTTAGACCAGGTATGAGCTGACTTATTTTCCGAACTTAACATTGTAAATATCTGTGTAGTTTTTTTATGATGTAGCATGACTTTTAAAAAGAAAAGGTATTTGAAAACATAGAGTGATGTTTTTGTGCAATCATATTTGTACAAAATATTGATTCTTAAGACTTGGAATAAGACATATATTGATTGGTTGCAGTTAAACTGGTACACCATTGGTTCTGGGCTTAGTGCTTGAGAAGATAAGCGTGTCAGCGCTCGACTGAAGGCCCTCGGTTCGACTCACAGGTGAGGGGTGATGAATACCCACTGTTGATTAGTTCTCTACCAGGGTGAAACGTCCGTCCAGTGCTTCCTAATTTTCAATGGTTGTCTAACCTTGATTAGTTCGTGATTTGAACTGTGAAAATACTGCAATCTCTACAATCCTTTTATGCATTACTCAAACATTTTGATATCAAATTAATGATTCGTTGGCGAGTGGTCCATTCAGTTTGTTCTTCGTCCCAAAGAATATATCCAGAATGCAGTGGTGAAATGTGATGAAATGAAATTCCATAGTTGCCGTTGGTCATGTAATATCATTTTCGAATAAAATGATTATATCGTATTTCGCCTGACGATTTATCGCATGAACTATTGTTTCACTGAATCATGTAGAGTAAACTCCGAAGTTGATATTTACACCTAGGAATGTATTGTATTAACTGATATTGTATTGACTTTACTGTTATGTACACATTATGAACAATGGGATATTATTTTCAAACTGCTGAATACATAAGAGTTTGGAATGAAATTATGTATTTTCTAATGGTTACGATCATAATTTCGTCATTTTTAATCATTTTAACCAAACTTCGTTTACAACTACCACAGTAAGCTGAAGTCAATAGTTAGTCTGTTCAAACTTGAATAAAGTGTATTTCGTTTTCACGTTTGTAAAAACGTTTTCGACCCAAAAATTCTTTTCATCTACTATGGTGTAATAAGTTCAAATAACTGTTTTTTCATTTATTACTTCAGGTACCTCAGTTACTTTCGAATCTTCTGAAGACTTCGAATCAAACTGTTAATGCACTTCCTAAGTCATCTACAAATGCGGGAGCTGTTGGTACAGCTCCAAGTGTCGGCGTAGTTCGACATTCTAGACAGGTTTCTCCTCCAGTATCAACACAATCTGCAACGATTTCTTCAACCCAGTCTCAAACAAACCATATGTTTCAACGCTTTAATAGCGTAGCATATCCTGTATCGAATTCAGCAGCATGTGCTGCTGGTGTGAACTCCCTGCCTGATTTGTTGGGTCGTTTGCTATCCTCTGCATCTGCCAACCCTGAATGGCCTAATGTTAATGACTCTAATAAACCTCAAGGTATTCAAATGCATCCCTCATTCGCACAAAGTAATCTTTCATCAGCTGGATCCAATGTAGAAAATCAAGAGGGTTTGAATATACAGTCTACAGTAAAACCGCCATCAGTCCAGGGTGGTGGAATTCTCACGCCCCAACAATCTCAACAGCCTAATCAACAACAATTGATCCAAATACCAACACATCAGCAGCCGACTCAAGTTCAGTCTCAAGCGCAACCATCTCAAATCACAAGTTCACAACAATCGTCTCAAACTCAACCACACGTCGTACAGCAATCTCATACATCAATACCTTCTACTCAGAACCAATCACAGCAGCAGCTTTCTCATATGTCCGGACAAATTCAGCAAGTAAATCAACTGCAACCGTCAACACAACCAACACAAATACAACAGCAACAAGCTTCTCAAATGTTATCTCAGATACCATCACTTCAGACACAACAACAACAACAGTCATCTACTGTTAATTCACAAATGCAAACACATCAAGTACACCAACAACAAGCTTCTCAGATTCCATTACAACAACTAGGTTCTCAGTCCCAGACACTGCAAACATCACAACAACAGCAGTCTCAGACTCTTCATCAGTCGTCTAATCAACCTCATATCACACAACCTGTTTCTGGGCACCAACAGTTTCAACATAATTTACAACAATCTCAGTGGCAACAGCCACAACATTCATCAAATGTCACGCCAAAATTATCTGCTCCTTTGCCAATCAGAGATAGAAATCAACAACAGCTATCTTTACCTGCTGCTCATTCGTATCTGAGTCAAATTTTACCCGAGTTAGCAAATGCTGTACGCTTGCTTCAACAAACGTCTGACAGTAATAGTGTAAGTACTAGTTAGTTTATATATATATATATATATATATATATATATATATAAATTGTTATTTGTCTGTTCATCGCAATATCAGTTTGCTCCGACAAGTTTATTTCAGTCGCAATTCTTTGAGATCTTCACGGATGTCCTTGCTTATCACTAACCGCATAAATGAAAGATTATAATCCATTTGAAGATAATGTACCACTTATTTTTTCTGTGCATCAAAATTGTGTTTTAAAAATCAAGAAATGCTAATGTTTATTTAATAAATTAACTGTGTTTTGATCGACTGATAATATTATGTAAAATGATCAATATAGGTCATTTGGCTGACCCATTTATAAAATATCCATGATGCTTTAGATTCATAGCTTTATTTGTTTTCATTGCCGATTTATGAATTAGTTATTATTATTAGAATTTTAAAAAAATATTTCAAAACACTACAATCTGTGTACATTGGATTGGTAAGTTATTTGAACTGTGTAGGAATAGAGTTCATTTACCTTACTTTGTATTTAAACTACTCAACAAATAATAATGTTGAATAAAATTCTTATTTAATAAACAATGATTAGTCTAGAAATTTTTAAATTTCTTTTTAAAAGCGACTAAGATAATCAATCATTCCCTATACTCATAGTATCGAAAAAAATATTTTCCGGCTACGGTTATATATATGTTTATCATACAACCAGATCCCTTGGTGAATTTCAGCCGAGTAAAAAAAAAACAAAGTTTGCAGAATAAACGGAATTCATCATATTTCACAGTTTCTCATCAGCTGCATGCCACCTAAAATTAAAATTCTTGATATAATTATTTACAAATCTTTAGCATACTTCAGTTTGTGAAATTCTAGATAAATATTCGAAACGTAACTAGAAAAAATAAAAAGAATAGACCGATATAAAAAAATGTATAAATAAACATATTTAAAATCGATGTTTATCATCTATATTGTGAACAGTAATTATGCAAAGTAAAATCGATGTTATAATCAAGATAAAGGTGATTGTGTAACAGTAATAAAATTAATAAGTAAATTGACTAATCGCACAACATGATCAAATAAACAAATTTGTGTAAAGGATAAATATTAAAAGAAGAATGATTAAAGTATACCAAAGATTTGTAAATCATGATATCAAAATTATAATTATTTCAGTTACATGCAGCTGATGATGAGAAATTGTGAACTATAGTAAATTCACTTTATTTTGGAAACCTTTTTATTTTTATTTTCTCTGTTCAAGTGTATTTATCAAATAGAATAAATAATACAACTTATATTATTTTGCTTGATTTTTCTTTGAATCTGAATCTTATTCTTGCGGCAATTATAAACAACAATTATTGATCATGGACTAAGTAAGATCTTTTGTTTTTAGTATGCCTACTATTTCTATAATTTCTAATATACCTAATCTAAACTATACACAACTAGGACAATTTTCCGTTATAATTTCCCAATCCATATTCATTTGAACAGTAATCAACGAATTACGTTTTTTTATACTTTCTTGATTTCATTTCGACAATTCAATCATTATTATCATTGGAGGAAACAGCCTATTTTACTAATACAGAGTAGTATTTATGTATTTATATGTGAATTTGTTTTACTCTCAACTGTCGCCATGCATTATCTTAGATTGCACAATTAGTAAATTGTATTTTCTTTTTATTTAATTATAGGCATTCTTTTAAAAATTTTTGCTTACAAAAGCATTATCAAATCCTTACTATTTTTATTTATTGATCAGTGACCTAATGTTCATCTGTAAATTGTAATGTGTTGTTGACTTATTTTCTTCTAAATATGACTCTAATTAGTTAGATATTTTATTAATTAAAAGTAGAATTTGTCTGATTTACTGAAATATTATCGAATCTATCTAAAGTTATTCAATCAACAAACAGTATATTTCTTTACTGACTATATTTATTATTTATTTATGTTAATTCATTGTATTCTCAATCCTTTTTCTTAGTAAGCCAACATCTTATCTTCGGGGCCTTTATTTTTAACTGAAAATTATCTGCTTTTCTTTCTTTAGGCTGGTTTTCTTCCTTTAGATGTTCAAAATAAATTAATCACTCTTTTACAACAACAACAACATGTCCAAAATCAACCCTTGCAGCCATCACCGCAAGAATTATCATTCAATTGCACAGGTACAAATGTTGTATCATCAACTTGTGCAGCCGTAAATAATAATACTAATCAGATTTTAAATATTCACCCTGCATCCAGCAGTTCTAAATTACCTATCCCTTCTCATTCGAATTTCGCTTCTTTGAATCGGTTTATTGTTACATCTCCCAATGTCCTTCCTAATGCCTCGGTGCCTAATCCAATTTGTACTGCTGTAAATTCCAGTTCAACACGTGATCATGTAGTATTACCTTTTAATATGACTAAAGAAATAAACAAAGTCGAGTATCCTCTTACTAGTCTACCAACTGAGCAACTAAGTATCAGTTCAACAAAGTCGATGACTGCTTCAGCAACGACTGTCGCTAACAAATTCACAGTATGTTATTATATTTTTTTTGTCTTAAAAGTTTTATGAAAACTAAAGTACTTTATGATTTGTTAAAGGCTGCCTATCAAGATAACTGATTGTAATTAAAGGAGTCTATTTCGACCGGATCAAGAGTTCAGGTGAAAAGCGTAATTTATTACGATAGTTCAAGTTCAAAACAATCAATTGATTTCCTGCATTGTTAAAAGCCTTGAACGCGTGCTTTCTCTTTTACTTTCTAATCCCAAACTCATTATTGGTGATTTTTGAAAAGATCGTCGGTTCACGCGAATCAAGGTAAACATTGAAGTTTAGAAAATTGTCTGCAAAAATCATGAAACGATTTTGCGTTTCAGGTTTCTGACTTCTGAGAATTTCTAAGAATTTTTTCAACAACCTGAATGGGAATAAGTCAAGTATGTTGTAATGAACGAGAGGTACTTCAAAGACTATTAGGATTGTCATAGTCTATAGTTTGTCAAGTTTATTGGACAGGCTGTGAATGTAAAAGTTGGTCAACTGTCTAATGAATCTGTTACAGTGATTATGTTAGTCTAATCATTCGTTATTTTCACAAGCGTTTGGATAAATGAATGCCTCTTTTATTAAGTTAATAATATAAAGTTCCATTTTTATTTTAAATTCAGGTAGCTCCTGCAAATCTGGAAGATGATGACCCAGGACCTTCTACGATTCCTCAAATGTCTGGACCAAACCAGTTACATCAAGCCACTCCTCCAAGACCACCTAGACAACAGCGTGCGTATGCTGCATCAGTAGTTGGAGTGCATTCAGCAAACGAATCACTAGGACATGCATCAATGGCAATTAGTGGGACAAATATGAATCAAGTTTTGCCTAATGCACCAGTTACAAATGTCAGTGTAGGACCTAATATAAATCAATCTCTGCCTATTGGACCATTGACAAATGTCAAAACCGCTTCAAATGTTCCATCATTAAACAAGGCAATTCTCTTAAAATATCTTGCTTGTTTAGTTTGCTTTTGTTTATGTAATCAATATGTATAGGCTGATATGATGTTGGGATGTACTGCTTATACATTTTGCATATAAAAGTGTTTCAGGAATTCTTGAAATAGTTACTAAATTAATAGTTTAGTTTTTGATAACAGGTCTCACTTTTTTTTTTCTTCCTACAATCTTGTCATCATAATTAGAATCTATGTTTGGTTATTTTTTCCATGTGATCACTTGCTTAGGTTCTGTGTAACTCAATTTGAAAATATTAACTTTGTAGCTTTTATTGACTTAGTTTCCAGTTATTAGTGTTCGTGCGTATTGAACCAGTTATTGAACTTTCAGCTCAGGTAGTTTTTTACTCTACATACAAATTTGATTTATGTATTTTATAATTCAAATGTAAACTTTATACTGGATGTGCCCATATTGATCAGCGAAATAGTTGTAAGCTTTTGATTGGTAAGTCGTACAATAACAATTGTATCTGTTCATGGTTACAAAAATCAGTGAATTTTTTTCAAGGCTACTTAGTTTTTCGGAAATATTTTTATTATTCGATAACTTTTGTTGGCTTCCATGACCATAATGTTAGTTAGAGTGTGATTACAAATTCAGTAGTTATTTACCAATCTGTAATCGTATCATGTCGTGGTTCTAACATGATTAAACAATTACCATTATTATTATTATTATTATTATTATTATTATTATTATTATTATTATTATTATTATTATTACTATCCAAATCAATTGTTTCAATAGATCGTTTAAGTTGGATAAACAACATGTTAGTAGAATTTAGTAGTATTTAGATCAACTTTGTATTCCATGTTGTGCAAATTTCATTTTCTCTATTGTTAGTCTAGTGATCATTCATTATAGATATTGGTTTCTTTTATTTCAGAAAGCATATTTATGTAACTGTAGTTCTTTTCACAGTATACATATTTTCTAATAGAGCATTTCGTATAAAATCTAATTATATATTATATGTGATAAAGGTCGCATACTTTCTTCGTGAAAGAAAATTTTACTTTGATCTCTTTTACATTTTCTCCACGCTCTTCTTTCATAGAATTTCTCTTATCTTGCTCTCTTACCTTTACTAAGTTTAGATTATTCTTTATCAAACAATTCTCACGTAGAAGAATTATGAAGACTTTGCTTCAGGACCAAAAAGTCTTGTGATCGGAGCGTGCTAATAAGTTAAAACCGGTAGCTAACTTTGGTAATTGTCAAAAGAAATTTGAACTAAACCAAGCAATCCGTAGTCAAACGTCCGTTGTGAGTGAAGCAATCTGTGAAGCTTACAAAACACCAATCAATAACAGCTACCTTTGTCTGGGACGATCGGTTGAAGTTTTCGAGGAACAGTCCAACTGATTTCCTCCCCCGGCGACACCGATTAGACTGTCCTGTACTCCATAGCTGGTGACGATTGACGTACCTGACGAAGAGGAATACCGTTAAAAACTCCAGCTTCTGAAACATCACAATCAACAGGCTCATATAACATACCTGCAGCCTTTGGTTGAAATCAAACGATAGTTGTCCTTATGTTTAGAAAGGGTTTAGGTTTCCTATGCAATCTTTATCGGGGGATCAATACTGATGGTGGAGCTGATGATGACATTAATTTAAGTATATTGAAAGCCAGTGTAGCTTATATCAATCTAGGCAATCTTTGGTTCATTCGTGATAGTAGTGTGTCTGTAAAGGGTGCATTTACAATGCGTCGGCGAGAACAGTTTTCCTCTGTTTGTGGTGCCTTGCCTTTGAGTTGAGAATGTTAAATAACTCTCTGTGTCTGATCATCGTTGTCTCTGTTGGATTTATAAAATTCAGTGGTAACACTATGTCAGTAATGCCGAGGTTCGGGAACTTGTATTCAAGTACGGTGACAAAAATTCGATGGTTGTCATTATCTCTAAATTATGAATGTCGTCTCAAAGAATTTAAAATTATTTTCTGACTTTGAGACTTGTTGGACAAAGCAGCGAGTTAGTTTATTACATGATACTGTGATATGAAAGAATGCAGTACTTGCCTAGGATATATCACAATATTCTACATTGGCTTGACACTTAATTAGTTATCGCTCAGAATAGAAGTCAGTCGCGGTGTTGATGTAATTTACTTACATTCTTGGTTGAAAAGATTATTCCTGGTTGCGTTATTTTTGACTGAACTGCTTCTCTAATTATTTTCAACTCTCATTCTTTGATATTGACTACAAAAGAATTATCCTTTTTTAATAATTACTGTCTTATTGAAATATCTAAGATAAAAGGAAGGAAAGGTACTAGTTTCATGAAAGTCATTGACCAGTATCCAAGTGACATTACTCGGCTTAATCTTCTGTAATAGTGAACTGACGAAAATTATGCATGTATATATTATATATAGCACTAACATGAAGTCTGAATTTTTTTTACTTATACACACTTCAATTATTTTCACTTTCGGTATGTAGAACAGTGGATACAGTAATGCTATAGAAAAGGATATTCATCTATCATGTATATAAAGTGAGTAGGTGATTTGATAGTGTTTATCTGTACAAGTGCAGAACAATGCATCCTAATTATTCATTTCGTAGTTCAGACAGTCATTATTATTATTATTATTATTATTATTATTATTCATTTCCAATCAAGACAGTATTCTTCTTACCGCTCTGATTAGCCTAAATTGTATGCTTTCATTTACGATATTTATTGAATATGTGTTCATTGTTTTCCTTTCTGATTATAGCCAGATATTTGATCATGATTATGGTGAATTTTCCAATTAGCAATTTTTTTTCTATTCGTGGCTGAAACTTATTTTTTTTTTGGCGATTCCTTTGATACTCAGAAATTCTAGTAGAAATATAGTACATTGTGTGAAATTGTTAAATTATAATCCCAACACTAAAGCATCATATATATTAGAATTTATAATATGCTATTGATAGTGAGAATTGTTTTTATTCTGGATTGTTGTATAGGATCACATTGTATAACGATAAAACAAATTCTTATTGTTAGTATATATGCAAATGTGTGTCAATGTTTAAATTAAACTATCACCTAATTAACCACTTCTCTCAATGTAACCATGACATATATGACGTGTTTTGTTTATTCTACAAAATAGATTATTCATGTGACATGACATCTTACCGGTTTGGTTATATCAAAAGGAAATACTGCTATATTTTGTTGAATACTAGGGTGATTTTTTTTCTCTATGTAATCAGGTTTACTCACTCCATATTGTTCGTTATTTTATTCTTTTTTTTTAAGATTGAGAATATACCCTCACAATCTGGCCCATCAGCTTTAACTCTTCCAACTACTACATTAACCGTTACTCTACCTCAAACACAGAACCTTCCTCCTTCTCAGCCTAAATCATCTGTTGTGAATGTGACAAATCCCATTCTGTCGAATGTAGTTCATTTATCTACTTCTCTAAATCCTGCCTCTAGTGGAACCAATCCAATCCAATCCGGATCTCAAATTTCAAGTTAGTTAAACAATTTTACAATTTCCAAACACTTATTTTTTATAGTTTTCTGATCACAGTAAATTATGTAAACATTCATCAAGATTTTTTCAAAAATAAATTCTCGTGTATGTCTAAAAGAACGTTCGTACTTATTACTTTTTGTCCATACTTCTTTAGTTTCCTTCTATAATAATAATTAATCATCAAATAATTTAACAAAGAAAACGTTTAAAATTAATTTGATTTAATCCTAAGTATTTTAGTGTGCGTAAATTTATTCGAATTCGCATTCAACAACTATCTGATACTCATAACTTTATGTTATTCAATCGTATCATAAGCTCAGATAAATTATCAATTACCTACTTATACCTGTTGCCCATTGGCCGCCGACCAGTATTATCTAACCTACTCTTTTCTGAGCCTCCCTTTTTAGTTCTATCCATTTTTTTTTCGTTCTTCTAATGTCTGACTGTATTTCTCAGCTTAATGTGTTCTTTGGCCTTCCTCTTTTCCTTTTGCCTTGAGGGTTCCATGTGAGGGCTTGTCTTGTGACGCAGTTAGGTGCTTTTCGTAGTGTGTGTCCTATCCACTTCCACCGCTTCTTCCCTGATTTCCTCCTCCGGTGGAATCTGGTTTGTTCTTTCCCACAGTAAGTTGTTGCTGATGGTGTCTTTCCAACGGATCCTAAGTATTTTGCATAGACAACTGTTAATAAATACTTGTATTTTTTTGGTTGATGTAATTAGTGGTTCTCCAATTCTACGCCTCATACAGTAGAACTGTCTTGACATCTTTATTCACTTTAGTGTTTGTTGATGGTTACTTTGAGTCCCAGATGTTTTTCAGTTGTAGGACTGCTGTCATAGCCTTGCCGATTCGCGCCTTCACATCTACATTAGATCCATCTTGCTTGTCAATGATGCTGCCCAGATATGTAAAGGTTTAGACGTCCTCCAAGATATCTCCATTAAGAGTGATTTGTTTGGCGCATGTTGTGTTGTTTCGAAGAATCTTGCTTTTCCATTTTTTGTATGTTTAGACCCACTGCTGCTGCTACACTGGTCGTCTTCCCTTGCGTTTGTTGTTGTGTATGCAATAGAAGAGCCAGGTCATCTGCGAAGTCCAGATCGTCCAGCTGCACCCTGGTTGTCCACTGTATCCTGTGCTTCCCTCCAGATGTTGACGTTTTCATAATCCAGTCGATCACCAGGAGAAACAGAAAGAGTGAGAGTAAGCAACCTTTCCTGACTCCGGTCTTCACCTCGAGTGAGTGTGAGCAGTCCTCCGTGCACGATTTCGCAGTTTAATCCATCGTAATAATTCCGTATGATGTTGACTGTCTTCTCAGGCATGCCGTAGCGTCGTAAAAGTATCGATAGTGTTGTCCTGTCCACTGTGTCAAATGCCTTGCTTTAGAGTGGTGAAATCAATTCAATTGATTGTTCTGTAATGTTCCGTAATGTTGCAACTGGATGGGTACATGATCGATACTTACGGAATCCAGCCTGTCGATCTCGAAATTTGGCATCTACAAAGTCGTTCATTCTGTCTAACAACAGTCTGTTGAAGAGCTTGCCTAGTATTGAGAGAAGAGTGATTCCTCTGTAGTTCTCTCACTTACTGAGATCACCTTTCTTTGGTAATTGGATCAGGTATCCTTGTTTCCAGTCTGTAGGTACTAAATCCTAAATCTTGTTAAAGAGAATGTCAGTCAGTTGCAACGTAGAACTTCGTACGTATGTACATAAGTTCATGTTGCCATACCACATTATTAGCACAGAGACGCAAATGTCAAATCAAGTCCCATAGTGATAAAGATGGTAGAGGTATTAATGTTATAATAAAGAAGACTAGGGTTTAAGATATTATTCAAAAAATATAACTCAGTGAGATAAGATTATAAAGACAAAGGCAGAGGCATTGACGAATCCAGAAGATTAGGATTTGAGAGAGCTCAAAGAGTGGATGCACCTGCGCCATTGCAAACGATTTTGAGCCATGTCGTCCAAGGTCTCTAACCATTGATGACTTTCGTCTCGCGGACCCCAACCAGGTAGTCTACATCTACCAACATGACTCAGTCCACTTGTCAGTGACTTCATGGATTTCTGCCATGTTTTGGTCTGGCCGCCCCTAGCTTTCTTCCAACCTACTCCTACACCACAAAACATAGCTCGTCGAGGCAGTCGGTGGTTAGGCATACGTAACACATGTCCCAACCACCTCAACTGATGAAGTTTCACCACTTCATCGATTGATCTGCCATCCTTACCTAGTACTCGTTTCCTAACGACAGCATTGCTTACTCGGCTGTCCCACGATATACGAGCAATGCTTCTTAAACATCTATGATCGAATACTAGTAACCTACGAACATCTTCTACTCTTAACGGCCATGTTTCACAGCCATATAAGAGAACGGAACGAACTGCTGCGCAGTACACCCGTCCTTTGGTTAGCGAACGGATATCACGCCTACGCCATAAGTGACGCAGGTTGGCAAAGGCCAATCGAGCTTTCTGTATCCGAGCTGAGATTTCGTCAGTCACCAGACCGTCAGCACTGATGAGACTCCCCAGATAAGTGAAGTGATCTACACGCTCGACTACTTCACTCCCTATCACTAGTTCAGGTGCCGAAGCAACCCAGTCTTGAAGCAACATTTTGCATTTCGAGGGGGAAAACCGCATCCCGAACATGCTCGCATTGTTGCTTAGGGTAGTCAGAAGACTCTGCATTTTGTCAGCGTCTTCACCGAATAGAACTATGTCATCGGCATATTCTAGATCATTAAGCGACTTTCCTGGTAGAAGGTCAACCCCTGAAAAATCTGACGAGCTTAATGTTAACTCTAAGAGGATGTCTACGACAAAGTTGAACAAGAATGGAGAGAGTGGACAGCCCTGACGGACACCACTTGATGTAGAGAATTCAGATGACAGTTCGCCATATGCTCTCACCCGACCAGTGGTGTTCGAGTAGAGTGCTTGTATAAGGTTAATGTACTTCTTTGGTACACCTTTCAATGACAGACACTGCCACAGAACCTCACGATCCACAGAGTCGAATGCCGCCTTAAGGTCCAGGAACACGACTATTGTCGGACGTCTAAATGTGTGTCTGTGTTCCAGGACCTGTCGTAGTGTGAAGATGTGGTCTATACAACCACGTCCAGGTCGAAAACCAGACTGGTTTTCTCGAGTCTGCTCTTCGCGAGCTCTAGTTAGACGTCTAAGTATAATCGAGGCTAACAATTTAGAAACTATATTAGTTAAACTTATTCCCCTGTGATTGTCACAAGAGGACTTCTGTCCTTTCTTGTAGATTGGGACAATTAGCGACTGAGACCAGTCAGATGGGATTACGTCCATTTCCCAGATTCTACCTAGGATCTCGGTCAGTTTAACCGTTAAAACTGGACCACCATCCTTAAACATCTCAGGGGTAAGCCTATCGGGACCTGCCGCTCTACCTCTCCTTAGATTTCCTATAGCTTTCTCAACTTCATGTAAACTGGGAGGACTTAAATCGATTTGCCATTCAGGATGACTGGAGATCGTGGGCAACCGAAGAGTAGCTGAAGGCCAGTTGAACTGATCCCTAAAGTGTTCTGCCCATCGGTCCAGCCTCCTAGATTGAGAATGGATAATAAGACCATCCTTTTCCGAGATAGTCTCACTCACATTCGGGTTCCTAATACCGGTTTCTTTGATAAGGCGGAAAAGTTGTCTAGTGTTGCCTATCGCCGCTGCCTTTTCCATCGCTTTTGCTTTCGCCACCCACCACTGTTCACGGTCGTTACGTAGGCTTTTTATAAGTCTGCGCCTAAGCTGACTACGCTCTTCATCATGTTCAGAGTCAGGTGGGATGCGTTTTCGAGCATCCATCAGTCCGGTGGATGCAACTGAAATCCACTGCTTCATCCTAGCCTTGTGGTTTACCTTGCTAGCAGATACCATTGCTGTTTCCACAGCCTTCTTGATATGATTCCAACCTGCTTCAGGATGGGAATCACTTGCATGGTCGCCTAACTGTTTTTCTAGTTCCTCCTGAAATATTTTCTTAGCTTGATTATCATCAAGTAAAGCCCTAAGAGGCTTCCTTACGGTGTCTTTCCTACGTCCAGCAAGCCTCAAACAAATACGTGCTCGCACTAGGGCATGATCTGAATCTAAACATGTGCCCCAGAACGAGCGACAGTCCTCTATCGAACCCCTCCATCGGTGGCTGATGGCGATATGATCTAGTTGTGTCCAACGTTGAGACGACTTCGGGGGTCGCCAGGTCAAAAGGTGTTTTTCCTTATGCTTAAAATTAGTGTTTGCTAGAAATAGTTGGTTATCTGAGCACAGTTGCAACAGACGGTCGCCATTGTCTGTTCTTTGAGCCGCGAGACCGTAACATCCACCTAGGTGTCTTTCATTTTCACTTAGTCTACCTACTTGTGCATTGAAGTCACCAGCCATTATTACTATATCAGAGCGCTTAACTTTTTGGAGGAGGTCCGAAAGCTTTCTGTAAAACTCATCTTTTACATCATCTGGGCTGCAGTCAGTGGGGGCGTAGGCTGATATGACGAAGAGGCAACGGCGAGTGTCCCTATCTTTCCGAGTCCTTACTGTCCCGTTGAGTCGGACGGCGCACAAGCGACTATCTACAGGGATCCAGTCAAGGAGAGATTGTTCTGCCCTACGACTCAATGCTATACCTACACCGGCGAGGCCCCTAGAAGCAGCATCAGGGCTACCGGATACACGAAGGGTAAATCGAGCTGCTTCTTTATCTTGACATGGTGAGGTCAAATGAGTGATGCTACTCGGATCCTGTATGCGCGTTTCCGAGACGCAGCACACATCGATGGCACGAGATTCTAAAGTCCTAGCTAATGATGCCTGTTGCCCTATTTGACACAATGTCCGTACATTGAATGCTCCAACATGTAGTTTGGAACGGGGTTTAAGGAGACCAGGAACGACGTTTCGCAAACTCGCATCGTTTGCATTAGCTGTGCACTGTAATAAATGAATGTGAGAAGAGTTAGTTGTGGAGATAAGAGAGGTATTAGGGAATGTAGGAAGGATTTGATTTTGGCCAATTTTGTCTCGTGTGCTGTTGCGGGTATGAGGGCGGTTATCACTTCCCGGCTGCCCACACCGTGGAAGGTTGTTTCTTGAGGGGCCTGAAAAGGAAGATGGATTAGTGTTGGTGCGTGACCGCAGAGTCCAAGGGACAACTGCTTGA